>CABHPR010149165.1:0-60564 GCA_902168415.1 Peromyscus melanophrys | reverse complement strand
ACACACACACACACACACACACACACACACACACACACACACACACACACACCCTGGGCTGGAAACAGGGTCTGTGAAGGTGTGACCAGGTAAGAGATCATGATGGAGAAGGTGGCCCAAGTTATGTGCCTGGGGTGTACCTAAGGAGAAAAACAGGGCGAAGCCATATGAAGACAGAACAGAGACGGGGTGACATGGCCTAGCTAAGGGCCACCAAGCCCTGCTGGGCACCAGGAGCTGGATAGAGGCCTGAGAAGATTCCTCTCAGGGTCCCCAGGAGCCATCCAGTCACCAGCTTGGCCTGTGACATGTCAGAAGTCACATCTGCTGTGCTGAGGCAGAGCTCTGTTGCAGAGTACAGCTCAGCATGCACAAAGCCCTGGGTTCTATCCTCAGAGCCACATAAAACAGGACGCAGTGGTGTCCCAGTACTCTAGAGGTAGAGGCAGGAGGATCAGGAGTTCAAAGTCATCCTCAGCTGTGAGTTTGATGCTAGCCAGAGATACACAAGACCTGGTCTCAAAACAGAGCAAACACAAGGCATCTCTGTTGTCTGAACCCTCAGATTGGGGTCCTTCGTCAGGGCCACTTAGGAACTCATGTAGATGAAGGATGTCTTGAAAATGAACTTCTAGCCTCCATTCTGGGACCAGAGGTCCCTCTGGGGCTTCTGAAGCCATGCCCAGTGCAGGCCAAAGGACAGAGGGGCAGGACCGAGGACAAGGTAGGGGCGCAGCCAGCTCCTCTGAGACTGGAGGGAGCATTGGGTCCCAGGCCTTCCTCTTGTCCTGACTCCCTCTGTCTGGGCCTGTGTTCCAGTCCAATTTTCCCCTTTAAAAGGACACCAGGCACTGGCCTTGGGCCCGCCCTCCTGACCTCATCCTAACTGGCTCTTCCCCAAGGATCTATTTCCAAGAGTGGCCCTCACAGGTATATGAGAGGGACATCGATGCTGCCAACCTCACTGTGGGGTTTCATCCAGAGGATCAGAGGCCCCCTGGACACTGCCTTGGAGCCTGGGGTGGGGCCCAAGCCCTTGGTAGGCAGGAGACAGGGTGGGAGCAGGGCTTGCTCCACAAAATATGAGCCAGAGCCGATGAGAACTCCCCAAATCTGGACAGAGCTCGGCTACACTGTCTGTTCACATGTGGACACGTTTGCATTTTCCCATGAATATATTTTACTTTTTTTTTTTTTTTCCAGAACCAGGAAGAATCAGAATGTTTCTCCTAGTTCGTGAGCTCACCCCTCAGAGAACCAAGGAGCAGTCTGGCAGTCACAGTGGTGGGAACTCCATGCCACCCTCACAGTGGGATGCCCTCTACTGCTGAGCCCCACCCTGTGGTCTCATGGACGGCCTGACAGCAGCTGGGGCAGCTTGAACACAACAGGGACAGGGGAGCTAGAAGATGGGCTCTGGCTTGGGGCCAGCTGTCTGTCAGGTGGCCATGGGGCCCTGGACATGTAGCTGTCCATGTTGTCACTTCGTAAAAGTGGACACAAAGGTCTCTGCTCGGAAGGTGAGTTCTGTGGCTTCAAGTGACCCCATGTGAAGGTTCAAGCCAGAGTCCACAGGGAGGGGCTCTGAAGGAGCTGGCACTGTGTCCCAGAGAGGTCTGCCAGAGCTCAGCATCTCTGACCTGGAGATCAGTGGGCAAGCACAATGGAGTCCCACCCTCCATGGCCACAGCCTTTCTGGAGGCACCCTGTAAATGATGAAACCAGAGCCCATGTATCGCCCTTTGCCCAGCTCCTGAAGCTGGCCTGTCCCTGCATTTACAAGGCCAACTGGATGAAGTCAAGAATTCTGATCCCTGGAGATGTCAGCCCGGGCACCAACAAAGAAAGTAGAAATGGAATAAAAATTCTTTTTTAATGGTCTCGGCTGCTAAGTTCAGCACTTCAGCCAGAAATCTGAGTGGAGAGCCCACAGTGTAGCCTTCCAAAACTCCACCTCACACACCGTACTTCATCCAAGAATAATGGGAGCAGATGGAGTCGTTTTCCTGTGCTCCGTCCAGGGTGATGTGGTGCCAATCATCAGAGTGATGCTGGACTAGGGGCAGATCAATGGGCGAATGGGCTAGCAGAACAAGGGTAAGGGCAGGAGAAGCAGAGCCAGAGCACCTCTGTGGTGTACAGATGCAGAGCCTAGTAAAATAGACATCCGTCCTGCTGGCTGATGAATCCCACTGAGATGATTTGGCATCCTCTGCAACCCACTGTCCTTCCAGAGCTCAGTGTCATCAGTGTGAAAAATCACCTGGTCAGTGTTCAGCAGCTGGAGAAAGGTATTAGAAGAGGACTCTGTCATAATGAGGTTCCTTGTGGAATGCACATGACACTAGAGTGTCCCCATGTGGCTGAAGAAGGCAGCCTGCCCAGACCTAAGATCCTGCATGGTCAGTCCTGAGACCTCATCTTGCTCTGAAATGGGGCCTGAAGCCAAGAGGGACATGACGTGCCTAAGGCCCATGTTAGTGGATGCACAGTCCTCCACACAGCTCTTCTCACCCCTAAGCCTTCTGTTCCTATAGCTACACCCATGTCCTCCACCAACACAGGCCTGCAAGGAAGACATTTCAGCAAGAAATCACCTTTTTCTCATTGACCTCTACAGAGTGACAGCAGGTCCTTGCCTATGGGAGAGGGTCACCTTAGTGGGAAGAACGTAGGTGGATAAACAACGGAGTCTGAGCCAGGACCTGGGCAGTGGCTGTGTTTCCAATTTCCCTTGGGGGATCCTGAGCCTGCCATGAGAGAAACAAGCCCTGGGATCTCCTCAGACTGAGAAGAATGAGACTCATGTGGGGTGAAGCTGAAGAAGGCCAGGCTTGCAGCCTGCTCGGCTGAGTGCAGATGCGCCTAACAGTACTACCTGACCCAAAGGTAAGTGAGTGAGAAACATGTCTATCACTGTGTGCCACTGTGATTTCTGTGGCTATTTGTTACACAGCAGTGGTTGGCTGATACAGCTTGGGATCTGGGTGAGAACAAGAGTTGGCAAAGGGAGGCGAGGGTGGGTAGTAAAATGAAAGTAAACTGTCTTCTGATGCCTCACGTATTTGAACACTCGGTCCCCAGATCTTGGCACAGTTTTGTGAGACTGTAGAACCTTGGGGGGGGGTTCTACATCTGAGGAAGTGGGTCTCTGTGGGGGCTGGGGGGCTTGTGGTTTTATCGTGTGGCCCCACTTCCTGTCTACTGTCTGCTTCCTGTGTAAGATCTATGGAGAAGTGAGGAGTCCCAGTCACACCTCCCATCATGAACTCCACTCTTCTTGTTACATGGCACCCAGAGTCATTTTTAGGAGTGTGGCTCAGGGGCTCTGCAGTGCCGGGATGCTTTCCTCAAGGTTTAACTGGGTAAGGGGTCATCTGGAGGATGATCCAGAGCGAGTACCTTCTTGTCGTATCATGGTAGCGCCCACACCAGCAGTGTGCCCTTCCATGACATGGGTCTCGGTCCCCTGGCTGAGCCCACCCAACTGTCACTGTCGGCCTGAAGTCGCTTTCCAGCCTCTCATCCTCTACTATCCAGCATGGCTCCCACTTGGCACAGGACCCTCTTTCCCTTCTGGTGGGATGAGTTTTCTTATAGTGTCTGGGAACCATTTACTGTCTTGCGATTATTATTTATTCATTCGGGAGTTTGTTTAGACCATTATGGACTTGTGGGTATTTATTTTATGCTTTGGGTTATGACCCTACACTGTTATTTATTTTCTGGCTCCAGCCTTGGGTACTGGAAGTCATTCAGTTGGCACCTCTGCTTCTCTGACACCATGGCATTCGTGTGTGTGTGTGTGTGTGTGTGTGTGTGTGTGTGTGTGTGTGTGTGTATTTGACACTAAGAGATGGTCCATGATCCTGTGGCTTGTCCCTTGGGAAGTCCCCAACTGGGCATTTCCCCAAGTGTGTGCTGGGCATTGCTTGGAGACATGTGAGAACTCCAGGCCTGAGCTGGGAGTATGCCCATGGCTGCTAGGGAGTCAGGGCCTCGAGGTGTCCTAAGCAGAGATGCAGCCAAGGGTGCAGATGCATTGTGCAGGTGTACGCAGGCACCTACTCGGCTACCTAGTTGACCCTGGCGTCCTATGATGTCTTCTGCATACAAGTGACCTGAGGAGGGCGCTCCAGCTCCCTCACTCTCTGACACCTGTTTCAGCACACACTTCCACTTGCCTGTTGTTCAACCTGTGACAAGTGAGGTGGGTTCAGAACCTGCAGCCTGATCTCCCCATGCAGAGCGCAGCACACTGCTTCCTCTTGAGTCTTTTTTTTTTTTTTTGGTTTTTCAAGACAGGGTTTCTCTGTGTAGCTTTGCGCCTTTCCTGGAACTCACTTGGTAGCCCAGGCTGGCCTCGAACTCACAGAGATCCACCTAGCTCTGCCTCCCGAGTGCTGGGATTAAAGGTGTGCGCCACCACCGCCTGGCTCCTCTTGAGTCTTGTAGGTTCTCAGGAGAGTGCTGATTCAAGCTCAGGTCAGACCCTCTCCCCCTTCAGGAGTCTCTTTGGGAATGAAGGCTGACCCTCCTGCTCTCCTGCACAGATGGGAGGTTCAGCTTCTGGTTTCCAAGGGCAGGATCCCTCAGCCTAGGCCTCCCTTGGTCACCACCCTGTAGCGGGTCTGGAGGAGCAAACCTCTAACCACTGCCTTCACCTAGGGAGACAGCTCCAGCCCACACATGTGGATGGGTGGGCAGACATTAGCCTATGTGGTGTCTATCCCCACCTATGCTGATCTTTTTTTTTTTTTTTTTTTTTTGTTAACTTGATGAGAGCTGGAGCTGTCTGAGAACAGGGCACCCCAGATGAGTAAATGCCTCCATCAGACTGGGCTGTAGGCAAAACCGTGGACTATTTTCTTGATTTATGATTTCTTCAGAAGGCCTCAGAGCGACTGATTTATTGTCCCCTGGCACGTGGTCCTGAGGTGTATAACAAAGTAAACTGACCAAGCCAGGGAGAAGCAAATCACCAAGCAGCACCCCTCCACGACATCGACTTCAGTTCCTTCCCCGACTTCCCTCAGTGATGGAGTCTGACCGGGGAGTTTCAAGATGAAATAAAACCTTTTCCTCCCCAAGATGCTTTTGGCCATGGTGGTTTTGTTTTTTGTTTTTTAAAGAAAGAAAAGAAACCCTAACTAAGACACCATCCTTCCTCTGTCCTCTATCCTCTGTGTGGAGCATGAGGCCCCCACCAGGCCTGTGAGCCCAGGTACGTGCTCAGCACAGAGCTTATCCAGCCACTGTAGCAAAACTGCAGATAACAGTGGGTTGTCCTATGCCCATCCTGAAGCCGTGGGTGGAGGCCTGAGAAAGGATATATACAGTGCTACCAAGAACCCAGGACTGTGCGGGCCATGAGACAGAAAACCACCTTGCTGAGCCCTGCAGCCAATCTAGTCCCTATGAGTACACCAGAGACAGGACCCACGCAGGGTAGTGGGGTGTGTGAGGACACAGAAGCTGCCTGCTGAGCCCAGCCTTGACGTCAACATCACTCGCACACCCCCCCGGACTGAGAGACAGTGTGCCTCAGGTCTGCTACCTACCCACGCATCTTTCAGTTTTACAGACAAGGGTTTGGAGGCTGCTGGCAACACATGAGGCCCAGGCTGTTCGGTGTCACCAGGAGGTCAACACTCTCTTCTGACACAGCCTTGCATTCCCCTCATCCATTACGGATACCAACGCAGAGAGAGGCACACAGCATCCTGCTTGGCGCTCCATCCCATCCAGGTCTGTTCCTTAGCATATGTAAGGGCTTTCTCCTCCGCCTTCCTCACAGACCTCCAGAGGCTGCGGGGGGTGGAGGACAAACATCATCCTCAGCAGAGGAGTATCAGGTGTGGGGACCAGAGACAGTAGAGTCAACACAGGCCTCACTTCAGCTCTGGGAAGTGAGTGAAAGGCAGCAGCACTTCAGGGCTGTAAGAAGCTACTGCCTCACACCTGCCTCACACCTGCCTCACCGACTCCCACTAGCTGGAGGTGGAGGGCTGGCACTAGAAGATCCCAAGGCTCTACTCAGCTTCAGTGGAGAGTGCTCGTGATCGATTAGTAATGCCTGCACAGAGTATAAGGTTAGCAGAACACTGGCTTTCCTCACTAACAGGGGTTGGGGGATGGGATGTGGGGGTTGGGGGTTAGGGTGCTTCAAGAATCTGTGAACTACGAGTAAGAGTAGACCTCAAAACTTCCCACCCCTTCCTGTCCTCCCTATACAGGAGCACCCCTGAGCTGTCCCTGTCCTTGCTGTATCATGACCTTGACCACAGCCAAGCGCTGTGTTACCTGCCCAATCAGTTTTCACCTGGCTACAGCCCCCAACAGCCTTCCCACCGGCATACCCTCCTCACCCCATCCTTGGTCATTTTGTACCCAGAAGTCACTGGCTGCTCATGTCCCTCCAATGGCGTGGGCAGCTGCCCTGCTTCACAGAGGCAAGCCTAAAACACAGAGTCCTACCCCAGATGGATCAGGCTGGTCCCACCTCACTGGCCTCTCATCTACTGGTCCAATGAGGCAGTAGGGATGCCTTGGGACAAAGTCATCTGCCTTCAGGGTAAGGAATGCAAGCGGATGTGAAAGGAAGTGGGGATGGAGATGATGTCAGGGACTGGAGTGGAGTGACCTGGAGTGCAGCCCGGAATAAGTCCCCCTGGAGAGGAGTTCAGAGAAGCAATGCCCCCTCCCACAGCCGACCTCCGCCTCCTCCAAAGTCTGTGAGGAAGAAATGGCATTTCTCTCTTTAAACACATTAACCTCCTAAGCCACAGGAGTCTTCCGACTCTTCCACTGAGCAGGGGCCGCAAAACCAGAGGCAGAATCCTGCCCCAGCACATTCCTGGCTCACTTGATGCTAGGAGCTCCCAGGTCCCAGCTGTCTGAGTGAGCTGCACTTGGCTCTCAAAGCAGTGCATTGTGGTGGCTGGAGGCTCTGAGTAGCCCATTCCCTCTTGGGCAGGGACAGGGTGACTTCTGGGGCTTCCAGAACCAACTCAAGGTCAGCCGTGAGAGTTCAGAGGCTGCGGGGCCAGAGCAGCCTCCATGTCCTGTGCTCAGGAAGCTCGCACTCCCTGGCTGTGGTTGACCTGGCTTGAGGGAGGCCATTCCCTCTGATCTTTCAGCTCATCCTCAGGGAAGGGACATCTTAGGTGCCATAACACTGCCTATGGTTAATCCCGGGACAGGAAGGGCTCATTTTAGTTCGCAGTGACTTAGCTTCCTGACATGTGGCCCTTGGTTGTGGTGGACTCCAGGGGGGTTCCTTCCCCAGAGTTTTGGATTTGGAACCCAGGGATTTGGCGTGTCTCCGAGGGAGTGCATAGATTGGGGTGATCTAGTTCCTGAGTGCTCCCAGCCCAGAGTGTTCAGCACAAGTGGGGTCCTCATCAGCACAAACAAAGCCTCCCCTGGGGAGGCTCCCCTCCCAGCTTCACGCCCGCCCACAAGGCAAGGAGCTGTTGGCAGTAGGGTGGGGAGAGTTAACAGGCTCGGCCAGGCCCGTTCCTTATAGTTCAGCACGGCTTTCACGTTTTTTTTTAAAGATTATAAAAAATAATAAAATGGACCACGTAACAGAGACCATATGTGGCCAGTCAAGCTGCAAGGTTTGCTATCTGGGCTTTACACGCAAAGCTGCATCTTAGGCACTAAAGGACAGGCACCAAGCAGCCTGCAGAGGCAGCGGGACTCTGCAGCTGGGTTCTCAGCCTGGCCCACCAAGGCCTATTCTCTCCCTGGAAGCCCCTGACCTCTCATGGCCTCAACGCTCTGCCCCCAGCCGATTCTGTTCCCAGTGAGACCTCCCTTGCACATCCACCTCCTCTGAGCTTTGTGGCACGGAGCCCATGGCCCTGCCCCCAGCCTCAGTTTCCTTATGTGCTCAGTAAGCAGTCCAGACTCAACTCCCTGCGGCCTTCAGATTCCAGCATTGCCCACCCCCACAAAGCTTGTGGGCCACCCAGAGGTTGCTGATGGCAGATGGACACCTAAGGGACCCTGTAGATGTGGCCTGTGACACCTGGCTTATTATTATACTTGGCTCATTCCTATCACTATTGTTCTGTGCCCCTCCTATATACTGTTGCCCTGCTAAACATGCAGGTCTGGATTGCATGCTGGGAAGGGGCCTCCTGGTGGGTGAGCTGGGGCGAGGGTGGAGAATATGCTGACCCCCCAGGGCCAGTGTCCTGGGCTCCGATCCCAGTATTCTGCTTAACACCACACAGACCGCTGTACCCTCAGAAGAGAATCCAAGTTCTTGTCTTGGGGCCCGGGACCCCTGCTCCCTCTGCACTGCCTGCCCCACCCACCTGGCCACACATCTGGGGCCCGCCTCACCCAGGCTCATGCCTGCCCTCTTACTCCTGTTCCTGCTAGCCTGCTCTGTCCTGGGGGGTGGACAGATGCCTTGTGACCCAAGGTATAGCCTGATCCTCCTTTCAGGGTGGCCTTGGCTAGTACTTCTTCTGTTCCACTGATAACACCGGTCGCGGGGAGTGGGACCCAGCAGAGTGGTATATTGGGGTACCTTGCTGCTCTGTGAGGTTCCCTAGTGGGTGCCACTTCAAGGATAGAATCCTCTCATTTCTTAGCGCCCCTGAATCCTCTACAGAGACAGAGGCCAGGGCCAAGTTCTAAGCCCCATTTGCTGGGCTTCCAGGAGAGTCCCTAGGGTGGTTGGTGATAGGAGGTGATCTGGATGCAGGGCTGCATCCTGGGTCTGACTGGGTAAACTCAGACAGATGGCCATTCTTTGCCTCGATGTCTTTGTCTGTTAAATGTCCCATAAAAAGAGGAGCCTCCGCTTGTAGAGAGCAGCAGAGTGACACATGGAGACGCTGAAGCACCCACGTGCTGCGAGCCCCCTCCACACACACTGTGTCCTTGCCCCACAGGGCACACTGTATAAGGCTGTGTGAACATTCCCTTTGGTTCAGAGAGCAGAAATGTGGGGCCAACCCCCATAACAAAGAGAGGCTGTGGAGACAGTCTACACGGGAATCCCAGTCACAGAATCAGGCTGGAGGCTGCCCAGAGCCAAGCCAGATGACACCCTGGGGTGGAGGCCTATGACTCTGGGTGACAGTGCCAACCCTCTGTTCTGTGGTCTCTCCTCAGATGGAGTTTTCTCACTCCACACCTCTGCTCTAACTGAATAATGAAAATGTCAAAGCAGTTGGGAGGGGGGGTGGGAGGACCCACAAACACAGCCTGAAACTCAGGTGTGGCTGCCATGTCCCCTCCTCAGGCTCCAGGGCAGGATCCTCCCTGCCCACTGCTGATGCCACTGGCTTATGAGAACACTGTCCCAGGCTCTGCCTTTCCCTCTTTCCGATAGGGATATCGCCACCATCTCATTGCGACTGGTCACATCTACAAAAACCATATTTCCAAATCAAGGTGCACGCACAGGTTCCAGGTGAACACAGGCTCACTCAGTTCAGAGGTCAATCTACACTTGACTTAGTTCTCCTTGGGTCCTCGTGGTCCTTCTATGACAGCTAAATTGTACTTGGGCACGCTGCAGTTCACCTAAAATTGCAGAGTCCTACGGAGGATAGAAAATGTCCCAGATGCAGGTAGAGATACAGGTATTATCAAGACAGCCTTTCCTGGTCCACCTAGCTGGAGCAGAGTGACAGCCAGTCTAGCAGGAGAATCAGGAGCAAGTTAAGGCTCTAGGTTGCTGGAGCAAATATCACCAGTCAATGACAGAGCTCCTTCCCCTAGACTGGACCCAACACAGGGCCTTGTAGTAGCACATCTTTGTGGGTAGAGCATTGCCACGGGGCCCCAGAACCCCTGCCTGCCTGCCTGGAGGTGGGGGTCTCTCTCTGACTACTCAGAGGTACCAATGGGCCACTTGCAGCATGGAAAGGGAGTCTGGCCATGGCCCATGGAGTATCTTGGGGCTCAGAGAGGATGTATACTCACACAGCATGACAGCCAGAAGCAGGATGCTCACCTCTCATCTAGACACTCCCTGCCCCATCACAAAGTGGAACATTCCTCAGTCACAGAAAAGAACCAAGTTCTGACACAGCAAACATACACGGAATGACAGACACCAGGTCAAAACAACATCCAGCTCCACTTACTAGAGAGGAAAACCCTAAAAAAATTATTGCAGACAGGGAGTGGGGTGGGTGCTGCTGGGGGTACAGGGTCTGCCTTAGAGATGATAAGGTGCTCCAGAGTTACAGGAGGGTGGCGGTGGCACGACCATGTGACTGCACAGACACTAGCATCTTGGAATTCTGAACCAAGCCGTCTGCCCACTGAACACCACCAAGTGACTTTCAGTGACCCCATGTGGCGCTGCAGTTGGTGGCCAGCTTGCCTGTTTCCTGACACCAGCATCAGCTGCTAGAGTAGCACAGGTAGTTTGAAGCACAAAGTGGTGGCCGGAGAGAATGTGGCCTGCATTTGACCTGCAACCCTGCCCCTCCCCTGCACATGGAGGCACCGTTGACAGCAGAGCTGTGCATTCAGCACTGCAGCACTGACCTCACACAGGCGTCTCCAAATTCAAACGGAGTATTACGCAACATCTGAAATCTTGTTAGCTCCACAAACATTTCCCAGGACACCACAGGATAGGACCAAAGACATCTAGCTGCATTACTCTGAGGGCCCAGAGTACCCACCTGCAACCAATGCCAAGGCTAGTGCCAGCCAGCCATGCCAAGGCAAAGGGCACTGTCCAAAACTGGGTGGAGCTGTGTTGCAGTTTAATCCAGCCTTGGCTCCTTACACTTCCCTTTCTTAGGAGGTTCTCGTGAGAAGGAAGGTGTCCACTCAGTCTACCTCAGGGGGCACAGTCTGGAGTTATCGACTTCAATGGCCTGTGGCTGAAGGCAAAACCCAAGGTACAGAGGTCACAGCATGGCTGCCTTTGCCTGGAGGAGGAATGAATGGGAGGCTAGGACCTGGCCAACTGGTCCCGGTGTGGGACTCCCTGCGTCCAGAACAGGGAAGGAGCCAGAAGTCTGGGAGGAAGTTCTCGTGATAGTGGTCTTCTCCCTCCCTAGTAAGGGCTCTGGAGCTGTCTGTTGCTGATCATGGTGCACACAGGCTGGGGCTGGGAAATCACTTTGGGAAGGACCTCGCCCACAGCAGGCATCATCATTAGCAGAGGCCGCAGAGCCCATTTGACAACTTTGCCAGGACTGTCCTGATTGCTACTCCAGATGAGCCTTGCTGGAGAGGCTTGGGTGGTGGAAGACACAGGGAGTAACTAGCAACAGGCTGTGATCCCAGCAGGACATGCTGCACCATAAAAACACATCATCTACCACTCCCTGTGCCTCGCTGAAGCCCACCTATGTCTTGGGTGCCTGGGCCACGGGCTAACATGGAAGAGACAAAGAATGAATCAGAAGGTCTAAGCCTGGGCTTGTTGCTGGAGTTCAGCTTGGCCCTGATTTGCAGAAGAACCCAGATCTTGGCTGTGGGTGACTGCCCTCTATTTGCCTCCAAACCTGTAGAATTTGTCCCTCAAACTCAAGGCCCCTGGAGCCTGCGAAGAAGGTCTTTGCTGATGTAATCGGTTTAAATTGAGATCATGTTACATTAAGGCTGGCCCAAATACACCAAGGCCAGCATCCTTGTTAGAGGAGTAGAGGTCTCTCAGAAGGGTGGATGGGGTCATGCGACCATGAAGGCAGATGGAGTGACACCACCAACTGGGGCAACCAGAAGCAAGAAAGCAGCAGAGGTAGGAAGGATCCTTGCTAGAGCTGCCGGAGGGAACACAGGTCTGTTCCCATCTGATTCCAGCACGGTCTCCATGGCAGGAATGAAGCAGATGAAATACCTAAGTCACAGATAGGGAGAGGGAAAGGAGAGGGAAGGCTCAGAGCACCATGACTGAGCCACAGGGTCGGGCTGGATCTGCACCACTCAGAAACAACCTGAGCCCAAATCCTGAGGCTCCAGAGCCTACCAGACACACAGTGATGGCAACGGTGTTTCAGACATTCACCTGTTTGCTTTTTTTTTTTTTTTTTTTTTTTATTTTAACCTGCAACAGGACTAGCTCCATGGAAGGGTGCTGATGGCTTTAGGTCTCTCTGTTCAAGGAAGCCTGGCAGTTTAGCACCAAAGGGAAGGATGGGCTAGCCCTGCAAAGGTATATACTAGCCATGGAACATATCCTGAAGCATGCTGAGCCGGAGAACATGATGCTGAGCAAGAGAGCATGCCTGACATGCCTGGGGGAGGGAAAGAAGGAGGGAGGGAGAGAGAGAGGGAGGGAGGGAGGGAGAGAGGGGGGGGGGGGGCGGGAGGGAGGGAGGGAGGGAGGGAGGGAGGGAGGGAGGGAGGGAGAGAGGGAGGGAGGGAAGGAGGCAGGGAGGGAGGGAGGGAGGGAGAGAGAGCGCATGAGAGAACACAATTGAAGTACTGTTGTCTCCAGGAGCAAGGGAGGCAGGAGACAGGCTCCCCTTGGAGCCTCCCTAAGCAACCAGCCTCACCAATGGTATGAGGTGACTTAGTACCAGACTGACAATCCGGTAAGTAGCGGTCAGCCATTAGACCGCGGTCACTGGCTCCTTAGCAGAGGGCCCTCCAATACTCGGCTTCAGGTGAGCAAAGCAGAAGCCGGTGTCAAGGTCATAAGTGTTCCTTGGGTCTGGGTGGTGCTAATGGCATCCCCAGCCAAAAGCATTTCTCAGTGATTCCTAACTGGTACTGCTCTTACAAAAGGAAAGGATCCTGGCTGGGAGACCACAGGCAGAGGGGAGCAGATGGTCTACAATCTCCTTTTCTTTTCTCTAGAAAGACATTTAGCACTGGATAGAGGGTCCACCCTAATCCAGGATAACCTCATCCAGAGAGCTTTGCTTTAATTGCATCTGCAAAGACTGTTATTCCATGAGGTTCCATCCACTGGCTCGTGAGAGATGCACACTCAGGGATGACCATTCACCCAACACCCTCCAGGCCACTGCTCCAGGTTGTGTGAGACACATGCATGCCCAGTCTGATACTGGACTCAATGCTCTGTCACCCTCCTTGGTGACTTTATTTATCATTGTAGTCCTAAATCTTTTTCTGAGGGGTCAAAGGTGAGGAGTGATCTAATGGTTGGTCTCGTCAACACCTCTTCTCGGGATGTAGGCTTTACTATGAGTGACCTTTTCAAAGTAGCCCATGGTCTACATTCCCATGATTCTAGACTTTAATCTTTTCTTCTTCCAGTGTCAAAAGATGCTGGCCAGGATGAGGCAGCAGGCATGTCAGCACCCCGAAAATCAAGTCACAGCTGGCACAGCCCCTTGGCACATTGCTCTGTGCTTACAGGTATCAGATGCTTCAACACAGGTCCCACTTGTAGAGAAATCCTACTGGGAGTGTGAAGAGCAGCACATTCAGGCAGAATGAGGCTTTACAACATCAATATAAGACCAAATAGTGGGAAGTGTCCAGAAGGCCAGCACCCCGCCATGCCGAGTAGGTTACAGTTCACCCTCAGTATGCATCAGGAAGCTGGCTGGGGTGATCTGGACTCTTCAGTGACAGATATGTAGGGTGAATATGCTCAAATCCCAGATCACAGCTATGGAGGGCGTGGGTCTCTGACATGAAACTGGGGCCATAGGCATTGAAGGAAGCTCTGTTCATGTGTTGAAAAGCTGGGGGGACAGCTTTAAAGAAAGCTTCACTGTCTTCAGAAAAGGGGTGACATCTGTAACACAAGGCCAAACTTCTTAAGATTTTTACCTGCCTCTCTTTACACACACGCACAAACGCCCATGCACAAACACACCCGCACTGAGCCTCGTAGTCTCCACTGTCACCCTGGTCCTCCAATGTTATACTCTAGCTCATGCTCAATGTAGGAGGTACTTAGCTTCCTCGCCCATCTTTCTCTTCCTCTGAGATCCTCAGTACCAAGTCAGACTTGTTTCTGAGGTCATCCAGTCCCACCTCAGATAGATGCTCCTCCCTCAGAGGTGGGACACAGACTGGGTAAAGTGGCAAGGCCTCATTCTCTTCATATCTTGTTCTCTCTCTCTGCATCCATCAAATGGAAGGAATGCCTCATGTCGTGAACTGCGACTCAGCTGGGGACCTGCTTCTGCCACGACTCAGCAAATCTAGAGAGTTCTGTCATCTGTGTGCCTGCTAGGCTCAGAGGGAGATCTCATGTCTGCGTGTGTTCTGGGAGGGTGGGGAGCTCCAGGGTGAGTGCTAACAGTGGGCTCCTTGGGTAGGGGTGGGGTGCGGTGGATACAGGATGGTTGTTTTACCCACGAAGATAGCACTGTGGCCAGTGAAGACAGGTGCTCAGCTGAGATCTTGCTGCCAGGTTCACCCAAATACTGAGCAGTAGCCATGGGCCTGATGGAGTGTATCCCATGCCAGGGACACGAATTCCAGGTACCACAGGAGACTGTGGCCAGGATATTATTGGCTGGAATGCAACTCAGTATCTCTGAGTAGAGGCAGGGAGGGTGATAGGCAGGGGCTGGACCTCAGGCTCGGGGCGCCCCAGAGCCTTCATCTTCCTTCTCTGAAGTTAGTGCTAAGACCTACCTCCAGGCTTCTAATGCCCTTGACGACTGTGCTTTGCAGCTCACAGAGGCTGGGTGGTTCTAAGCTGGCACCTAAGGTGGTCCAGCTGTGTTCCCAGAACGCTCACCTCAAGCCAGCCCTTTCGCAGCCTGGGACCCTGTGCATCAGGATTTATTTTATTTACTCCTTCAGACAGTGCCATCACATCCTATTAACCATGGTACCTGACCATCATAGGTACAGAGAGAGGCCTGTCTCACCAAGATGGTCCCAAATCTTCGGTTCAGATTCAGAACCAAACCAGGACCCCATTCCCAGGAGCCCCTGCAAGAATCTTGCTTATGGCCCGTGCCAGCTATCAGGCTGGGCCCATGTGTAGAGGTGCCCAGCACAGCCGTGGGTGCCAGTGGGGTGGGGCTTGGCACAGGACACACGCTGAGGGAGGGTCAGAGTTCCCACGGAGTGCTTCCAGGCCTCTGGCCCCCACGCCAGCTTCCCCATAGATGGCGTCATCTCCTTGTACCAGGCCACAGCATTCTTGGCCATGCTGCCGAAACCTGACTCGCTTCATACCTAACGGGACAGTGTACTTGGAGTGCTTATTTCCTATGAGTCAGTTTCTGTCCTCTGTCAGAAATGCAATGTGTTTATTCCTGAGATTCTCTCAGTGGTTTTGCTGATGGTAACTGAACACAGAGTGAATGTCTCCTCATCCCAAGCCTGTCCCAGCCTGTGAGAACATCTCTCTACTGGAGGACACTGGAGGTCCAGAGACCCATCATGCAAGGGGCCAGGGTAGACTACCTCTGCTCACAGCTCAGGGGCCTTGGGTCAGCTGCTAATGCTCTGGGCCTCATTCTTCCTGTGTAGAAAGAGGAAGCTGGCCTTGAAGCTAGCATCTGAGCTTCTAGGACTCATAGTGTCTCCACAGGGGAAAATGAGCAATGGGAGTGATGGAGATGAGAGTGATGATTATGATGATGAGGAAGATGATGGTGATGGAGATAATGGCAGTAATGGTGATGATGATAATGATGGTGATGTTGGTAATGATGATAATGGTGATGATGGTGGTGATTAACAATGATGATGGTTATAATGGTGGTGATGGTGATAATGGTGGTGGTGGTGATGGTGATGGTGGTGATGATAGCTACTACCCAACATTTAATAAACATCTACTGTATACCAGGTACTTTTGCAGGCATGACCTGAGTATTTGTAAGGCCTTCGCAACATAGAGAATGCTGTCCCCCTTTTGTGGATGAGGCCCGTGTGAGTGAAAGGATGACCACAGAGTCACAGAGCAGGTGGCATAATGGTGTAGCAAATCTATCAGTCACTTAGCATGCAGCCTCAGCTCAGGAGATAAAGGTAGACACATGAATGGAAGCTGCCCTTTGCTGCTCCATTCTGAGGGATGGTATGTGAGCCACAGCTCTGTCCCTAGATGTGGAAAGACAAATGGAAGGGATTTTTTCCCCCCACTGCTCACTAAGTTCAGGGCAACTCAGGCCTCGGCCATCAATACCACTTTATCACCATCATCACCAAAGGAACATAGAGCAAAACTGGGAATAATTCTCCTTGGGGCTTCTACATCGCTGGTTCTCCCTTTTGAGACAGCTTGTTTAGACAGGAGCTGTCTTACTGTGCCTCTCGGTCCCAAGCCTGAGCCTGGCAGAAGCTGCAGCACCAGTGGATGGGAGGGATGAAAGATCCCTGAGAAAGGAAAGCACCACAGGCTTCCACCTGTCCCGGCCCTGTGGCTTGCCACGGCCTCAGTTTCCCCTCTAGAAAGCCTTGCCTCTGCCTCTGAGGACTGCTGGGGCGGGAGGAGTCAGTCACCAGGGAGTGCTGAGCTTCAGCACTGCTGTGACCCCTGCCTCCTCCTTGGTTTGGCCAATTGCTTGGAGACTAGGGGTGAGGGCAGAAATTATGGTTGGAGACAAGATGGAGAATAGCCACAAATCAAGGGGCAGGCTGAGGGCTCCCCACAGGCTGGGCCTCATCCCAGTGTCCCATCCCTGAGGCCAGTGGTGAATTCCTAAGTGGGTACATCAGTCCTCGGCCACCTCCAGCAATGGGTTGGCCAACGTCACATGGAGAAACAGAGGGGTATGGAGGGTAGCAGCTAGGGAGTCCTGCATTCCCAGGGAGACAGGGCACATGGCATTCTTGATTCTGTGAGGGTGTGGTGGTGGTCCTGTGGCTAGGAGCTCTTGAGTGAGAGAGATGTCTACCCACTGAGAGCATTGGGTGGTTAGGGGAGCCAGGCTCAGATTGGGTCCAGGATCCAGTTCCTGAATCCTAGCTGAGGGCTTCTTGTGCTGCCCTCTTGTGGGCTTCACTTACCTATGACCTCTTGAGGTCAGCTATTGGCTGAGAGAAGGATCACATTACTATGATCTCTGGTTCTATTCTAGTACCACGAGGCTGGCCTGGGGTACACAGCAAGAAGACATTCCAGACCTCCCACTGTAGCTCAGGGACCCAGAGGTGACCAAGAGGTGAAACTAGGGGAAGAGAGTGGTCACCTCAGTATAGATAAGCTCTTCATGGGACATTCTGAAGGGCAGACAATCCCAAACAAGACACGGCAAGTTCCTGAAAAGCTGCCTCTGCCAGGGCCTGGGGTATCATGGGAGCTTCAGGGCAGACTTGGAGCTATAGGTCCAGGAGGGGCACCAAGGGCCACACCATGCCCCGCCACTCACATTGCCAACACCTGCTATATAGCCCGCCTCCATTTACTGCACCTAGAGTTCCCGCCTTCCTCTGAGAGACAGAGAGACCAGTCTGGGTCTCTGCAGAGCTCCTGCAAGGACAGGACAGCAGAGAGATTCCAGGGGACCCCAGCAGCAGAACAAGGAAAGGGGGCCCAAAGAGTGAATGGATACCTGTCTGCAGGATGTGTGGGCAAGGTGGGACACCTCTTTATTGCAATGTTGAAGCCAAAGGTGATCCAGCCTAGGAGTGGCTTATGGGTGCCAGCCTGGCTCAAGTGAGGATGTGACATGGATTCAAGGAAGAGGCCAGGCCCCAAGGTGGGAGATCTGAGAGGTGCAGCCTACAGATTTTAGAGGCGGCACTTGGGACAGTGTCTGAAGAGCTGTCCAGAGCTCCTAAATTCAGTGTGAACTCTGTGCCCCACAGAGCTCCCCTAGGACAGGTGGGCTGATTCTCTACATACACTTGGGTTTACCAGTCCATCCTGGTTCTTCCCTGGGCCCTGGGGAGACAGAGGCAACTCTTGAGGATGTAGCCATGTGGGAGGGGACTAGTGGGCAGCTCTGGTACTCCTCAGAGGGCAGAGAGAAGCATGAGGCTGGTCATGGGAGATTTAAGACCTGGCCTTGGGATTTGAATTCACTGTTGGTTAGAAGTCTCTAGGTCCCTAAGAACTCCTAAAACATCAAGTGGTCCAGGAATGTATTCCCGATTTGGCATAATCCCCGTCACAATACTAGCTGGCTTTCTTGCCCAAATTGCTGGTCTGGTCTTGAATTATATAGAAATCCAAGGGACCCCAAGTAGCCAAAACAATATGGACAAAGAAGTACCCAGTTGGAGACTCATACACCCCAACCTCAAAGCTAACTTTAAATCTCCAAGAGAAAAATGTGTGTTGGTCCATGAAATGGGGTGGAAGAGACTGAGGGTCCAGAAATCAACCCTCACATGCGGTATGCCAGCTTCAGCAAGGCGAAGGGCAGGCCCCCAGCAAAAGGTATGGGGTGAACTGGCGCTCTACATGTCACAGGATGAAGTGAGACTCCTACCTCGTGCCACTTACAGGCGGTAACTCAAAATGTACAAGGGCTAAATCATAACAGACTTAGAGAAAGCAGGAGTGAATCTTGTAACCTTGATTTAGCAATGGCCTCTTATACAAGGGCTCAAAATCACACGCGGCAACAGGAAAAACAGGGCTTCCCCGAATCAAAACGTTTTGTATCAAATGATAATGCTAAGAAAGTGCACAAGAAGTGCACAGAGCGGGAGAAAAAGGTTTGCAAATTATCTGACAAGGGTTGAGGCTAGAATACACAATTCCCCTCCCCCTACCCACCCCCCACCTCTCCCTCCCTCTCCCTCTCTTTTCTTTTTTTAGACAGGGTTTCACTACATAGCTCTGGCTAGCTGGACCTCACTGTGTAGACCAGGCTGGCCTCAACTTTACAGAGACCTGCCTGCCTCTGCCTCCCAAGTACAGGATTAGAGACATGTACCCCGACACCCTGCTAGAACACATAACTCTTAAGACAATAACGAAAGGCAAAAATCCCGTTAGAAAATTGGCAGAGGCTCTCACTGTGATCTGAACGTGAAATGTCTCCTGTATGCTCATGTGTGTGAACACCTGGTCCACAGCTGGCGGTGCAGTTTTGGAAGGCCATAAAACCTTTAGGTGGTAGAGCCCTCCTGGAGGAAGTGGGTCACTAGGGGCAGCCTTGGAGGTTTTGTTTTAGATTTATTTATTTATGAAAATGTCTTGCCTGTCTGTGTACCAAGTGTATGCCTGGTGCCCTTGGAGGTAAGAAGAGGGTATCCAATCCCCTGGGACTGGAGCTGCAGACAGTTGTGAGTTACCTTGTAGGTGCTGGGAATTGAACCTGGGCCCTCTTCAAGGAAAAGTGCTCTTAACCGTTGCTCAGCCAATTCTTCAGCCCCCACGGGCCTTCAAGTTTTATACTTGGCCTTATTCCCTGTCTGCCCCAGCTTCCTGACTGCAGATGCCACGTGGCCAGCTGCCACACACCGCTCCCACCATGACCTCCTAACCATCATTGGCTATGTCCCTTCTTAAACCATGAGCTGGCGGAATACCCCTTCCCTTCTGTAAGAGGCTTCCACAGGTATTCTGTCAGAGCGACCAGAGAAGCAACCAGCACAGATCTGAATGGGCATTTCTCCAGAGAAGGTGGCTGGTGAGCACATGAAAAGTGGACAGCACCATTAGGCATCAAGAAATGCAAACTGCAGCCACTTCACACCACAAGGTCAGCAATCATGAAGAGTGACAATCACAGGGAATGGCAATGGTGGGGAAAACCGGAGTCCTCCATGCTGCCGGCAGGAATGGAAAACTGGGTCACCTGGTATACCTACCGCTCTGGCCATTCCTCAGAATGGTGAACCTAGAGTAGTCATGTGACCCAAGGACTGCACCAGTAGATCTACACCCGAGAAAAACATCCATCCACGTGGAAACTCCTACACAAATGTCCGTGGCTCACAACAGCAGCAGTGAGAACTGTCAGGCCTTCCAGCAGTGGAAGGGAATGGCCGGCACAGTGTGGTCTCTCACGCAACGCTGTCGCTCAGCCATAAGAACAAATGCAGAGCTGACTCATGCCACAGCACTTTGAAGCTTGCTGAGTGAAAGAAGCCAGGCCCACAAGACCACATGCCGCGTGGTTCCGTTACATAAGATGTCAAAAAAGACAAATGTATGGAGACAGAGAGGAAACTGGCAGCTGCAGGAAGGGAGGAGCCTATGGGTGTGCTGAGGGCTATGGGGGTTCTTCCCCAGGGAGGAAGGGACACTCTGGAATGAGAAGGCAGGATGGCTGTATAGCTCTGTGAATATGTCCACTTAGCTGGATGCTTTTGGAGGGTGGGATTTTACAGTGCAGGAGTTACAGCTAAACATAGATGTTCTAAAGAACTGCCTCACCTCCTTGCACCCTGGTTAAGGTAGAGATGGAGCGGAATGTATGTATGTTCAAGCAGAACCTGTTCAAACCTACTCCTAAGAGCAAAATCCTGGGTCACTCTGTCTCCATGGCATGGAGGTATCAATGCTCACAGCCAGCTGAGTAATGTTGGATGTCACCTCCTAGGCAACTTGGCCAAGTGGAATGTTAGGGCCACCCAATGTCTACAGATCTTGTGAACAGGGGACATGTGGTGGTTGACCCCACAGAGGCAGGAGTATGGGCAGACTCCTCAGTCCCTTAGGAGCCTAGTCAGCGAAGGACACTCACACAGTGCCTGCTTGACACTGAATGCAGAGCGCATGGGTCACAGCCCCTGGTAATGCTGGCGACTGGGCAGGAGGCTCACTTTGTATGTCCCAAAGACTCCTCCTTAATCCCACGACAGAATCCTACTTCTACTGTTGGGGTACTGCAGGGAAGCTGGCAACAGGAGTCTTATCTTCCTATTCCTTGTAAGTGCACATGTGTATATTGGCAGCCGTGTGTGTGTGTGGGGGGAGTGTGAGGAGTGTACGTGCATGCGTGAGCACAGGCATTGTGTACATGGGTGAGAATGGGCATGGTATGCAAGCATGGGCACATGTGTGAGTGTGCATACCCTCACATTTCCTAGATGTGCAGAAATTCTCCAGTGTGGCCTGCCCTGGTACCAGGCATGCCCTCACAGAAGGATCAGGAGGTACTGGTGCCCAGGTGCATTCACTCAGCATGGCTGTCACAGACAGCTCTGTGCTCAACATGGCTCACACTACCTTACAGTGTAAGGAGTGCAGGGAGCTTCTAAACAATCCAGCTCCTTGGTGGACCATGAGTGTGGTCTTGAGGGCCCAGAACTCAGAACTGGAGACAGAGGAATAGAGTTACTACTCAAATCCAAGCAGGAGTCCTAGTCAGTCCACTTGCTGGGACCGGCAGCATCCTGGTCCTCAGTAACTTGTGATTTCTATCTTAGCGAAGGAGCAGAGTTCAGGCATTGGTTTGCAGCCTCTAGCTACAGATGCTCCTGGGGAGGGACAGGGTGCCAACAGGATGGTGAGGATGCTTTAGGCTGGCACCTTCCCTAGCAGTTGCTTGGCTTCTACATTCTGTGTGTGGGGGTGGTGTGTGTATGCCTGTGTGTGCACATGTGTGTGCAGGCGCTCACTGTGAGTATGTGAAGGACAGAGGCTGACATCAGATGTCCTGCTTTAGCGACCTCTGCTTTCTGTTTGCTGCTTGGGTGGACATTTTGAGACGAGATCTCTCACTGAACCTGGAGTGTGTTGGTTTGGGTAGGCTGGCCAGCCAGGGAGCCCCCCAGGATCTCCCTGTCTCTACCGACCACTCCCATAGATGTGCACCGCTGCACCACCTGACTTTGACGTAAGTTCTGGGAACCGAACTCAGCTCCTCATGCTTGCACAGCACTTCACTCAGCCGGCCATCTCCCCAGCCTGGCCTCTATACCCCTGAAGCTGAAGATGCCACAGAGACCAGAAACAACGTGTGAGCCTTGCTTTGCACATTCCAGAGCTGCGTGGAGGAGTGTGGGAACATGCTGGCCTTGCTCATGGCTCCCTGGGGTGATGGGTGACTCAGGCACCGTGAGTCAAAATGGTCCTTAGCACATCCTTGCTGGCCCCTCCATCCTGGCCTCTTGTCATTTCCCATCTCCAGATGTTTGGGGCTGCTGGCACTGGCCCTGTAAACTCGGCCATGGTGTGGGAGGGACTGCAGTGCATAGCGTCAATATGGATTCCTTCAGGTTTATTGTCATGGCCAGTCCCAGATAAGATAAGTGGCTGTAAATCGATGGCCTCACTCCCTTCCCAGACCTCTGCTTACAGCCTGGGATGACTTTCTGGAAGAATTCTTCAGGGAACTCTCAAACTGCTCCCAAAGTCATTAGAAAGAGAGTCTGAGCAGGCACCGAGTATCAGCTCAGCAGCCCCAGAGTGGCCTGGTTCCTTAGGGAGCTCCTGCTTCAAGCCAGCGGCTCTCTGCCTGTCCCCGCTAAGCATCTCTGCAGAGGAAGCAGGGCCGTGCCAGGCAGCAGCAACAGCTTTTCCTGCAAGCAATGTTTGAGGTGAGTAGGATTGCTTGGGGCCTGGAGTGTGTGTGTCCAACCCATTTCCTACTGGGCTCCAAGCTAATGAGTCTGGGCACTTAGGAATGGGTCTCAGGAGACCCACAGAAGGCATATCTTTCCCCCTGGTCAGAGAACTACTGAAGAAGAAACAAGTTGGGCTGTGAACCCATGCCCAATATCACCAAGCATCTGAGAGGACTGTGTGCCACCCTGCAGGAGGTGAAGCCATATGTGAGCGGAATTCAACTCAGTAGCAGTTCTGTAACTTCAGGCAAATGTCTCATGGTAGCATCACCATGGAAAGAGGAGCCTCACTAAAACACACCACAGGTGCCATGCGCCTGCTCCAGAAGCTTCTGAGAGAGAGAGAGAGAGAGAGAGAGAGAGAGAGAGAGAGAGAGAGAGAGAGAGAGAGACTTTGACGGTCTAAACCACATTATGGGACAGATGACTGGCAGTGACCAGCTTGTAGGCAAAGCCTGAACTTGGTTCTTCCAACTACAAGTCCAGTGTCCATCTAGCGGTGGAGCGCTCCAGAGGCCAGAGGCTCCTAGAGTGGAACTGGCTTTGGTAAGCAAGAAGTGACCTCCACCAAGGGAAGACGCAAATGCAGGAGGGAGGGGTTGATGATGGGGGACTCGAATTTCTTTCCCTCAGGTCAGGTAATTCAAGTCAAATTGGGTCAGGCAGACAGATTAGGTGGGACTTGTCCCCTGAGCATTCAGACCTGGCTCCTTCATCAGCTGATGCCGCCAAGAGCCACCCTGGCCTGGGGGCCCTTCCTCTGCCACATGGTGGGCTCCACAGGACAGTCTAACAGCAAGGGGGAAACTCAGAGTGGTAAGACCCTCGAGGTTTGGGCAAAGGCCTCCTTAACCCGAAGACCTCTCGACAGGGCAAGGTTGCAGGGTTGGTACCCAGTTTGGAAGGGTTCACAAGATCTTGTCCTTCAAAGGTGCCCAAGAACACAGAGGTCTTTATCATGTAAACATTACAGTCCCCATGGGGTTCAGCTTCTAGCTCTGATGGTCACGATTTCAAGACAAGCCTCCAGAGGCCCCCAAGCCATGGTTCTTCGAGACTTCTATGGTGTACATCCATTGCTACCCAGTTCCCTAGGAACAATCTGAGCTGGTGGACCTCGACCTCTGTCCTTGGCTCGCTTCAAGCTCTTCTCTTGGGAAGCCCTCCTGCCCTCTCTCTCGACTCCAGGTTCCTAGCCTGTCTCTCCCCTCCTCTGGCAATTTCCTGTGCACTAGAAAGCTGGCCTGGTCTCCGCATCCAGGTAGAAAGAGCAAGTGTCCGTGAGACTCCAGCCACAGGCTTACCCCCACCAGGCTAGGGTGTTCACCAGGGGCTGTTGTGATACGGCAGGGGGATTGCCCTCAAGAGGAGGCAGGGCTAGTGGGATGGGGCTTTGGCTTTGAGGTCAGAGAGCACCTGACACTTTTCATTCACATAATGATTTCATTCACTGATGCCGGTCTGTTGTCATGCTATGCTCAGTCAGGTTGTGGGCACACTTTCTGTGGGCTGGAGCCAACCAAGGAGGGTGGGGTGGGCTCTGTGACCTTCCAGTATAGGACCAGCATCCTGGGAATAGGTCCATCTGAATTAGTGAGGCTGTAGTACGTCCACACCCTGTCTACGCCTTGTTAAATTTTCCTAATGTGGAAAGTTGAAAGCAAACAAGGGTGTCCCAGTCTTGCCTCCCTCTGCTCAGCCTGGCTCGAGGGATCTGTAGCTGCCAGGTTTGCCCCTGTAGGGACAACACAAGGAGGTCATCCAGGACATGAAGGTTAGGTGATGACTCCTAGCATGTTATTCTGAGACTGGCTAGCTCTCCAAAGCTCTTCCAAGGTAGCTCCCCCACCCCACCCCAAAACGGGACAAATGGATAATTGTGGTGTCTATTAGCATACCAAAGTGTCTTCTTACCCTCTAGGTTCATTCAGTACCTGTGGCTCCTCTCAGCACATCTCACCCTGCCCCTACCTTAAACCTCTGCAGCCCTGGGGCTTCCGTTTCTTTCGCCAGCTCTCTCTTTCCTAACCCCGCCATTTCGGCTCTGTGCTCTCTTGGGTCTCCTGGCTCCTCTCTGGCTCGATCTCCGCCTCTTTGCCCTCTTGGCTCTCTCTCTTCTTCCTCTGTCGCTCTCCTCCACCAATCCTCCCACGGCCCATTCAGTCTGCCAGCCATGTCCAGTCTACTACTTTCTCTCCCTGCTCTGGACTCTTCCAGATGCCTCTGGCTGTTCTCTTCCTCATATCTATAATGAAATCCTTCCCCTCAACCACACCTTGGGTGGTCATGTTCTCATTTTCATTCATACCCCAAGGCAGAGAACCAGTAGGAGCCATGCTTGGGGCATTGTCTCATCATGGACACACCTGTCACCTACTCCCCTAGAGGAGAACAGGACCTTTGAGGCAGCTGCTCCCTTGGGAGCCCAGAGGCCCTTTCTTCAAAGCCTCACTGGTGGCAGTGAACAGTGAGGGGACCCAGGAGTTTAGAACCTAGTACTTCCCCACATGGAGCCCAGGTGTGTTCAGAGAGGTGATGATCACGTAACCAGGACCCTCAAAATTATAGCATGCACCTGCCCACTGCCAGGCCCTCTTCTGGCTCTGCTGGCTCCTCTGTACCCATCCCCTGACTTCCTACCCTTTATCTGTACCCTCCCACCCAACATGTTCACTCCATAGTCCATCAGTATTCTAGTTCTCAACACAAGCTTTCTGGAACTCCTCTTCTTGGAGGTCTTTGGGGACCCCATCTATGGAGGCCCCCTCGCTGTGGCCTGTCATCTATCTCAGGTAACCTCTTCTAGCCTTTCTCTGCCTTACTTTCATCCACCTCCAGGTGTGTACTAGGGAGTGTGCGCAGACTGCTGGGTTCTCAATGTTTGGGACATGGTGCCTGCCAGCAGCTTCTCTTGGGAACCTGTGTCCCAGCAGTGTCTGGCCCTAGGAATTACTGAATGAGTGAGTAAACAAATGGATGAATGAACATGGGAACAAGCAGAGAGGATGTGATTCAGACTGCCATTGTGTCCACCAAGCTCACATGACTCCTGATCCCAAGGGGGTGGCCTGAGGAAATGGGTTACTGGAAAGGGACAGATCCATGGAACAAAGCCTCATGAAGATGACTGTGATACGTGAAAGGGACCCACAGGACAGCATCCTCTTCCACATCTGCAGACGTGGAGTGAAGGTGACATTAGTATCCCGAGGAGGCCCCGAGAATGACTGCACCTGCCCTCAGGCATCTGGACTCCAGCACAGATGTTCAAGGTGCCTGGTCTCCGATGTCTGTCACAGCAGCCAGGATGGCTGGGACCACAGCAGCCAGGATGGCTTTGCCGGGTGCTAGAGAAATCAGCCTTCCTCTGATCCACCCCACTGTTCCTGTGTTGACACATTCAATTTCTCTAGTTCCTACCAGCTTTATGGGCTCAGGATTTTTCAAAGCTGCCTGTTCATGGTCCAATGTTGTCAGTGCTGTGTAAGGGTTTCCTGTCAGTCATGGGGGCCAGAAGCATTTAGCAGCAACTCCATTCAGGAGTCACAGGAAAAGACTGGAGCCACACAGTCAGGTTTCCATCTACTTGTGACTGATGCTGACAAAACTTCCCATCATGCATGCACATCTACACCAGACCTGAGCTTGTCCTTGGCATCCCATGACAGGTCACATACACATTTGTAAACTCTACAAGAAACTTCTGGAATGATTTGCTGGTGACATGAGATACACAGAAGTATTCTGTGATAACCCAAACCAAGGCTTCTAACTGAGCAGGCTCTTGGTTTCTAAGAGAATGGCTCCCCCTTATTTTTAAGGTTAGTCACTGAGAGAAACCAATGTAAGAAAGATTTATTTCAGCTCACACTCTCAGAGGGTTCAGTTCATGATCTCTTTGCCCCACTTCTGTTGGCATGGATGAGGCAGAGAGAGCATCATGGCAAGAGGGTATAGTGGAGTAGAGCTGCTCACCTCTTGGTGGGAAGAGGGGAGAGGAGGGAGGACAGACAAGACACCCCTTTCAAAGCCGCACACCCAGTGACCTATTTCTTCTAACAGCCCCACCTTCTACTTGTTGATCAGCAATGACATCATGAGTGGATCATGTGAGCGTCCCTATGATCTACTCACATGTCACTAGCACCACCAGCTGGGGACTGAGCCTTCAACACATTGGGGACAGCTCACACCCAAACCATGACACATGCTAAATCTTCTCCAGAGATCTGACTTGGCAAGTGGCTGAGGTCCAGACTGTCCTGGGAAGCTGTGGGAAGGCCTGGGTTTGGAAGCTCCTAGCAAGCCGGCTTCATCTGCTCTGTTTCTTCTTCCTTTCCTTCCCCAGAGACCCACTCCCTTCCAATTCCAAACCTCAGAATTCCAAGGACAGGTCGGGCAGCCTGGCAAATGGGGACTGGTGCCACATGCTGTGTGTCATGTGCTGCTGGAGATGACAAAGATGACAGAGGCAAACCAGAAACCCCCTGGCCACATCTGGCCACATCTGCCATGATGGTAAACAAACAAGTAAATAGAAAGCAGGACCTGGGGCATGCAGGTGGAAAGCGGATGTGGCCAGGTAGGTGGGGCTGGTCTCATTGTCCACCAATCTGTGATCACTCCTCTCAAACTCCTTGTTCAGCAGTGGGAAGTAAGTCCGAATGGAACCGAAGACACACCAGCCATTCTGGGTGACAAATGGAATCAGGACCGCCTTGTCTCCAGCCCACCCATTCTAGCTGTGTCAACATTCCACTTGGCCTGCTCCCTTCAAATGATGGTCGTGGTCTCGACACCTGGGTTGTGGTCCAGTGGCTAACATGGCTGGCAGCGTACTGGACACTGAGTCAGTTTCTTTGGGAGAGATGTTGCTCTCAGCGTTTGGAGATCATGAGATGCTGAGAGATGAAGTTGGACATACCACCCAGGCTCCATGTACATCGTGGTCATCTGACATGATCCTTGCCAAAAACAGCCCTAAACAATGAGCCGTACCATAGCCACCATTTTCCTGTCTTGTGTGAAGTGGCTTCCCCTCCTTTCCACGGAGTATGCACGTACCCATTAGCACCTATGCAAGGATGGGGTCAGGAACTTGTGCCTGTGAGGCCAAGCCACTCCCACACAGCATCTGGGGTCTAGAGTAGTTGGCAGGAGAGTGTCAGTGGCTCCAGGCTGATGAATCTCATCAGGGTTTCCAGGACTTCAGTGAAAGGGAAATTGCTGTCGCAGGGAAGGATCCGTGCAGGAAGGGGCCTTCTCTGTGAAGTGGACAGCCTGAGGCTGCGGCTCATCAAAACCAGACACTGCTGGGCCCGTCTTCTCATAGTTAGATGTGTCTTGTGCACAGAGCTGTTCCGAGTGTGCAGGGACTGTAAGCGGGTCTGTAGACCAGCGTTGTTCCAAGTGTGCAGGGACTGTAAGCAGGTCTGTAGACCAGCGTTGTTCTGAGTGTGCAGGGACTGTAAGCAGGTCTTAAGGGCAGTGTTGTCTTGAGTGTGCAGGGACTGTAAGCGGGTCTGTAGACCAGCATTGTTCCGAGTGTGCAGGGACTGTAAGCGGGTCTGTAGACCAGCGTTGTTCTGCGTGTGCAGGGACTGTAAGCGGGTCTGTAGACCAGCGTTGTTCCGCGTGTGCAGGGACTGTAAGCAGGTCTGTAGACCAGCGTTGTCCTGAGTGTGCAGGGACTGTAAGCGGGTCTGTAGACCAGCGTTGTTCCGAGTGTGCAGGGACTGTCAGCGGGTCTTCAGAGCAGCGCTGTTAGACCTTGTCGGGAGGAAGAATTCTGATAGAACCCAGTGTCTGAGCACTGCATTGCATGACATGGGTGGAAGCTCTGTCCCTTATCTCCTTGGTGTCTCTGTGTGTGCAGAAATGGATGTGGCCACCTTGAGATGGGCATCTGTGTCCCTCACAGGCAGGCTAGTGCTGCCAGGCAGCCCCTCCCGTGGAAACCATGACACATCAGAACCTCACATCCCCTCTAGTTAGAGGGGTACACTGAAGTCACAGAAACCTTTGAAGACCCTGGGCCTGCCCATCCTGGCTGCAGGGATCTCACTGCTCACTAGGACTGTGGATATCACAGGGGCACAGGTCATTCCTGACAGTTCTTCTGTTACTGGAATAACCTTTGGATGATTCCCAGGCCCTACCCTTAGTGCTGCAGAACCTTCGGAAGTGGCCTTCCCCATCCCGAGTGCATTTATACAGGCCCTGCTGCATCATCAGGGCATTTGCTAGACACTGGGTCACAGAGACAGCAGAGGCCAGCCTGTAGGGTGAATGACCGTGGTCATTAGGAGGATGCTGTGTCAGCTTTCAGTGGCTAGATAAAGAGACACCCAGGGGAAGTGGCACGTTCCACCTGGCAAAGGCTTCTTGCATGGGACAACCCCTGCTTTCAAAGAATGAGTGCTCCCTTTCTCTCTCTCTCTCTCTCTCTCTCTCTCTCTCTCTCTCTCTCTCTCTCTCTCTTTCTTTTTTTCATTTTGAGCCAGGGTCTCACTTTGTAGCCCACACTGGCCCTGAACTCACAGTTGTCTGTCCTAAACCTACCAAGGGTTGGGGGTCACAAATGACACCATCACACCTGGTTACAAGTATATATTTTCTTGCAGGTGTCCTTGAGAAGACTGGGAACTAAGTGGCTGGGAATCCAAACCTAGCCAAGGGCTGGGCAGGAATGTTGAGTGTGTATTGAATGAGAGGGTTGCAGAACCATGCAGAAGACAGTTTAGATACTCCAGACCTTACAGGAGACAGTGAGGCAGCACCAGGAAAGGATGCAGGAAATAAATGGGGGATTAAAGGAGACAGACAGGAAGGGAGGGAGGGCGGAAAGCTTGGACTTCATCTTGGGAGCAGGACACGAATGTAGGGCGCTGTCTCCGGCAATGTCTGGATGGCACATGGGTCAGCAGTTAATTCTGATGCGTGTTCCAGTCTGACAGTTTCTCTGATCTTTGTTACTGCTCCAGCATGTTTCAGCCCTAAGAAGCTTTTGTTCACAGAGGAATACGAGCCAGAGCTTCCTGGGAGACCTGGGAAGGAACCTGGGACTCTCCTGATGTCACTGAGTCCTCCTTGCATGTATTCCTCTCAGTATGGACCACCTGTTACCTCAGTCCAACTTCTGCTTCAGGATGGAAACCAAAATTCAAAGTAGCCATCCCTAACCACAAACCCATGGCCTTTCCTGCCTTGTGACCCTCACCCAGACCCCAGGACTTCACACACCCACCCTGATTTGATACTGTAGCCTTCCTTTAAGGCTGATTGTTTTATGCTGATCTCCTTGGAGAATCAAAGGCAGACTTCACTAGGAGGAAACATTTAGGTTGAGAGGCAAACAATGTATCCTTTGATGCTTTGAGGAAGAAGAAATGGCCAGTACAGAGACCTCAAGAAGAAAAATGCTCACACAAGCATGGATAATGGATCATCATTGCCTACTTTAGCGAATGAGTCCATCCATCTGCCATCCATCCAACCATCCAACCACCTATCCACCCACCATCCATCCATCCACCTCTTCATTCTCTCATTCATCCCCATCCATCTACTCACTGATCAATCAATTTACCTATCAATCAATGAATCATCCTTTACAGACTCATTACTCTACCCTTTCATTCATGCCCAAGCCATGCTGCCACTCCCCTACCTGCTAATAGAACAATTCACCCATTGATTCATCAGTCAGTTGACCAGTTTACCCATCCATTCATCTATCTGTCCATCTATCCACTCACTACCCATCAATCCCCCCATCAACCACCTCTGTTGACTTAAGAGAATGGAAGGGAGGTAGATTTGTACTATGATGGGGATTTGCCATTTATCTCCATCTATCTGTATAGAGGATGAGAAGTATGTTCTCAACTCTGGGGCATTTAGGCTAAACCTCTTAGAATTATGCCCCTCAAGGGACGTTCTAGTAGACCAGTGTCAGGTAAGGTTCCAGAACATAAGATGTAGAGTGGGTTGTACACAAATTAAATTCAGCCAGAAGGAACTTTATAACCTGGCCTGGAAGAAGCTAATATATGGAAAAAGTGACTTGAGTAAGTGCTGGAAAGGCCACTGGCAAGTGACAGCCTCAGTCTGCGTGTCGCCGCAGGAGGGGTAGTGATGGGCTCAGCCTTCAGCCAAGTATACCGAACTCCGGTTAGACTGCCACCTCACTCCACCCAGCTCCCACACTCTGTTCTCCCCTTCATGTCCGTTCTGCACCATGGTCTGTTTGGCTCCTTCCCATGAGCCTCTCCTGCCACAGAGCTTTTTAGGGAAGTGTTTCCATGAGTGATGGCTCCCAGTCTTCCACTGTAGCCCTGGCCAGCCCTCCCTCACGGAAGGGATGGCAGAGGCCTGCAGACACTAAGTCACCACTTTGGGAGTGAAGTAGGGAGGTACAGTCAGGCCTCCTATCCAGTGTCCTGTTGTCCGCCCTGGGCCTCTCTGGCTCACTGCTCGTGACTCGGTCCAAGCATCCATCACTGCTGTCTCTGAGGCACAACTGTTTCATGCTTACTCTGCTTGTGCCCACATAGGCTCACCTGAAGTTCCTCCAGCTCCAGCACTGGTCCTGAGTCTCCTTCTCTGCTCTGTCCCTTAGATCCTCCCATGGCACTCCTTGTCCTCAGCTGTGAACAGTAGACCTAGGTCCACTTCTTATTCTCCAAACCAAGCATCTACTGGTAAGCCTTGGTCCCCAAGTACGACTTGCCTCAGGACAGGATCCTCAGGCCCTTTGGTGCTAACCCCTCACAGGAGGATGCTCACATACATGGAGGCCAGTATCAGCTCCTGGGGCACACAGATGAGCAAATCTTAATTACCCATACCAGCTACCAAAGGAGAGGTCTTTTATCCCAGAAGCGAGGCTGAGCATAGCTAATGCATCTTCCCGGTCACCAGGTCTGGGAGCCCCATGATAACTCTTTTCTCTTGCCTGCCTATTCCATAGCCAACATGAGCCATGAGCAGTGCCAAGTGTCTCCCACGGGTCCTTCAGGTCTCTGCCCGCTGTGGAAAGGACTGCTGGAGAGCTGGCAGGCTAACCAGGAAGGCAAGTTTAACCCTGACTCCATTTTTTATTATGGAGGCACCTCCAGGTAAGTTACCCTACAAAGCTGAGCCTCAGTCTGCTCATCTCTCAAACAAGAAGACAACAGCTGCCTGGAAGGCTGCCAGGGGACCCAGCACAGTGATAAGACAAGTATGTGTGTGTGTGTGTGTGTGTGTGTGTGTGTGTGTGTGTGTGTGTGTGTGCATGCATTCAGGCTAGAGGAAGATACTAGCTGTCTTGTTCTATCACATTCCACAGTATCCCTTGAGACAGGGTGTCTCACTAAACCTGGAGCCAGGCTAGCAGCCAGAAAGCCCCAAAGACCCTTGGCTCTATTCTCCTGCCCCCCAGCATTGAGCTTACAGCCACTCCTGGCTTCTTACGTGGGTGCTGGGGTTTCGAACTCAGGTCCTCATGCGTGCGCAGCAAGTCCTCCTCACACTCACCAAACCATCTCCCCAGATCTCTAGCTGGATTATACGCTGGCTTCCTATTGAATGGGAAATGGCTCCCAAATCCAACAGCCCAGGATTCTGATCCTCTGGCAGATCAAACCCACAATGAAACTGTGGGTCAGAGTGCGTGACAGAACTTCCAGGGGACAGCACCAGGTGAACACCAGACTCCCAAGGGACATCTAGCCCTGAAGCTGGGAGCTCTGCTGGCCAAGAATACAAAGCCAGGGCAGGGAGGAGAAGGGAGTCAGGCCCCCCTGTCTGTAGGTAAGCACATCCTGGCTCACTTGGAGCCACTCAGCAGTCGCTTCCTAGGTCTCTTCCATGGCAAGAGCCATCGTAGGCAGGAGTCAGTGACTAAAATCGATGCCACCAGGTCCAGGCAGTGCCTAGTGCACTGGGGCAACATAATGAAGTACCCACTCCAGGACCATCAGACTTGGCATCTGGGTGCTGACCCTAAGGAGGACATCGAACTGAAACCCAGTTGGCTTGATGCCATAAGGCCATATTCAATAGGATCATGAACAAGTCAGTGCCTATGAGATGTGACTTCATTCATTCACTACTTTGTTCATCCATTCAGAAGACTTGAAGTGGAAACATACAATGCAGGAACTGGTGAAGAGCAAGCAGATGGTTGAGTAACATCTGGCTTAGCAGGGACTTTGCCCAGAGTAGGGAGTAGAGGAGGAAGTGACAATGCCAGTGTTGGGTAGCAGCCTGGAGTCAGGCCATTTAGCATCTCAATATTAATTTACATATCCCTGTAAAAGCAGAGAGCCCTAGACCTTTAAATAGTCTGTTAGGAACCCAGTAACTAACACACAATTGAGTACACTGCTGACTGGGGCTCTTAACTAATCCCATGGAACCAAATGTGGCCCTGAGATGCCATCACCCTGAGGACAGCAGACATGACACACTAGCTTCAGGAAAGGGACATCCAGCACAGGGGATGAGCTGTTCTAAGAACTAAGACCCACGCCCTTCTGCATACAGCGTCTCCTCGTGTCTTTTACCGGTACAGCTCTCAAGCAAGTCAAGAAGTCCAAGAAGTCCGAGAGCAAGGGCATAGGAAAGTCCTTCAGTCCAGAGGCCTTGGCAGCATATGTTAGCTCCAGCTGGCGTGAGTCAGCATGGTGTTGTTGGCCCCTGACTGTGACTGTCTCAGCTGGGGTCGCCCTGTGGGCAGCTCTGTCTCCTGCTGCTCTTCGGTCCGTGGGAGCTACTTGATGGCTATGACTTGGGAACAAACAGCTTTCCCAAGGAATGTCTGGGAAGAGTCTCTCTTCCATGGATTGTGACACAGCCCAGGCTCCAGACACTTAAGAATGCCCGTTGCTCACACGGACAGTGACAACCACCCTTGGTTAGGTGGTGTTGCAAGGAGCTCCCTCTCGCAACCGCATAAAGCCAGTCAACAACAGATGCATGCTTCAGAACTTTTGGATCTGGTCTATGAATCAAACCACACACATTTGCCAGTCTGAGAGTTTCTGACCTCAGTTACTTGGGGGCGTTAGGCACATGGTGCAAGAGAGCTCAGGAATGCACTCATTGGGGTCTGATGCCTGGGGCAAGAGCTGATTACTAGCTGCCTTATGCCTCTGTTTTGGCTATTCATGAGGAGAATAACTCTTAGTCCTTCACAGAGCCCATTCTTGAGTGGTGCTAGCATTGTGGTACACAATAGGCACTCAGCAACTGGTGCTCACCCACTGGTGCTGTTCTATTATTTTTCTCTGTTATTATTACCGCCATTACCACCACCACCATCATCATCCTCACCACCACCATCATATTTCCATCACCACCATCATCATCCTCACCACCATCATCATCCTCACCACCATCACCGTCACCTCCATCATCACTGTCATATCACCATCATTATTATCAACATCACCATCACCACCATGACCATGATCTTCTTCATCATCATCATCATCATTACCACCACCACCACCACCACCACCACCACCACCACCACCACCACCACCATAACCACCACCACCATATCACTGTTACTACAGAATCACTAAGAACATTGAGCTCATGGAGTTTTGTCTTCTCATGGCCTTTCCTATTCAGTAGGTCCACATGCAGTAAGTGCTCACAAAATGGAGACTGGATTAATGAACACACTGATGTGGGTGTAATACATAAGTATTATAAAAACTAGATCAGAGGTGTGATGGGTAAAGGACTCAGCAAGTCAGGGAGGCTTCCTGGAGGAGGTGTTATCTGAGGTCAGCCTCATGACCAAGATTCCAGCAGGTGGATGGGAGATCATGTTCCAGGCAAGACAAATGGAGTGAGCAAATACACAAAGAGTCAGAACCAGACCTTGCCGTGGTCAAGCAGACTATGGCAGAAGAGAACAAACACTTGGGGGAACACACGGGCCTTCTCAGATGTCTCTCCTGGCCTTCTCTCTCGGGAAGCTACCAGGGGACGTGCCCCATGAACCAACACACTTACAGCAGTATCTGCAACAAAGAAGAGGAAATTACAGGAGGCAACAGGACTCAGTTCCAAGTCACAGCGACATGAGCATCATAAAGACAGCACAATGGTGATCACCTCAGTGCCGGCACAGAAGTCCCTGTGGAGAGACCTCCTGAGCCACACACACCAATATCCAGGACAAGAGATCAAAGGCCCAGGAACCAGGTTGAGTGTAGTGACAGTGAGGAGGAACAGGAAGTGAGGGTGGAGTGGATCTGAGAGGGGTGTGTCCCATCACAAACTCTACAGAAATGTCCACTTACAATAGCAGCAAAGTAGCCAACTTCTAAAAAATGCCATTTTGACACGGCTAGCCAAAAAAAGAAAATGGAGACATTAGCGACAGGTAATTACAGCACCTGCAGCTGCAGGCACCCTTTAACTACTTCTGCTGGTACTTTCTCTGGGCACACACACGCCCTTTGCCTTTCTGTGGGCACACACACACCCTTTGCCCCCAGCAGTCATGCACACATGGGCCTCAGAGAAACCTCTGTACACTTCCACAGAGCCTCAAGGTCGTCACAGCAGCTTAACACGCAGCCCTGGAGACTCCTAAGACCCAGGATAAGAGTCTGTGAGCAGAGGGCACTCACATGAGGGACTGCCACCCAGCAGAACAGAGAAATGGCCCTTGGGCCTTAGACAACAGCCCAGATGTAGGAAAGTGAACATTCCAGGAGGTAAAGTGAGACACCTCCCTGAGACATTATTAATAAAATCCAAACCTGGGGAAAGCTGTGTGCCATGCTTAGGTCTCTGCAGGTAGAGTAAGACTATATGTATGTATGTATGTATGTATGTATGTATGTATGTATGTATGTATGCATGTATATATGTATATATGTGTATATATGTATATATGTATATATGCAGAATGTAAAGCACAGGTATGGCCCTTGCAGCTGGATTCTGACCTTATGCCTCATAGCTGGATCCCTGGCTCCATTTGAATACACTATATATACTGCAGTGTGAGCAAGTTAAAAAATAAACCACAACAAGAAAACCAGAAGACAGCCCAGAGGACAGCCAGAACAGTGCCTTCCCTTGGCTGCTAGAACACAGCCTGGTCAGACATCTCTTTCCCATGGTCCTACCCTTCCCAAAGCTCAACCTCCAGGAGCCACGGACCCCGACAAAAGCAACCTTACAGATGCAGAGACCGAAAGAGAAGTGACAGAGTGTAGAAATACAGAGAACAAGATGAGGGAGCAGGTGGGGCCTGGACAGGGGCCGGGCAGGCAGGAGCCAGGCCCAGGTAGCACCTGTGTTACCGACCACATGCAGAAGTGGAAACGCAAATCAGATTGCGGAGCTCTGGGGCTGGGTAGCCCCTGTCACAGGTCCACACACAGAACTGGGGACACACAGATATTTCCACTCAAATGTTCAGTAGCTCACCTGGGCCTCTTCCAAGCCAGCCCAGATGAGTGATGGACTCTTGTCACAGAGAGCCCGATTTGATAGGTCCCTTATTTCCCTCTCATACCTGTCTGATAGAGCCCTGGCGGTGGCCCAGGCCAGGTGAAGGGTTGGGAGGAGAGGACAGGTCATGTCCTCGCTTGATGGCAAACGTCTCAGATCTGTGGCCAGAGGACAGCCCAGCCCCGGCTCCTGCAGACAGATAACAGGGTGCCAGTGTCTGGCTCTCCCACAGCAGAGGGGGGTGGGGCAGGAGAGGAATATGGCAGTGAGCGCATGGCCACAGCAGGTGCAGAAAACCCCAAAGGCACCTGGGCACTGAGCCTCTAACACAGACATCAGCAAGCAGATGTGGCTCTCGGAGAAGTGCTGAGCAATTCTGCTGCCCCATCCTGTGGTCCCTAACCCATAAGGGACTCTGTGGGGCTTTGTAGACAAGACCCTGGAGGGAACCTGTCAGAACAGGATGGCACACACTATCTCCAGGGGACAATGGCATGGACCTCCAAGGAGAGATGCCACTGTGTGGGTTAGCTGGAAACTAGTGAGACTTTGCCCAGTGGTAGGAGAATACTTCCTACATGGCTCTTGGTTCCTGTGACTTGTGAAATGGACCCCAACTAGATGTACATACCCCCCTGACCATAGGCCACACCACATGTTCCCAGACCTGGTATATGGTGGTCCCTGGGCCCTATGGATCCCAAACATTAGGCTGATGCAGGAGAGGGAAGAAAAGGGAATCTTGAAGGCATCGTTTGACCTCAGAATTCTTTGGTACCTAAGCTCTGGGCCACTGAGTTACGTGAGTCAATAATAACTCTTTTACAGCCAAATGCCACTGAGTGGGACTCACAGTCATCAAACTAACCCCAGGACTTAAGGGCAGAAGTTGTGGGCTCTGGACCCAGTTCTGTTTGGCTCTGGTAACACTGTAGCCAGTCTCTGACTGTCCACACCAGGACGATGACCATCTCTCCTAACTCTGTGAGTAGTTAGTTAACAAGATGGTTACCTGGGTTCATGCAAAAACCCCCTCTTTAGATTTGGGGAAGAAAAACAAAAGAAAAGAAGAGGGACAGAAATATAACTATTTCTGGGGTGTGCTGCTCAGAAATGAAGAGTGCCATGAAGGATGCCAGAGGATGCCAGCTGCCTCGAGGCTTCTGCCCCATCTCCTGTCCTGTCCTGAATCTTCCTGTTCAAGACAAGCTGACGATGAAAATAAACCTGCAGAAGGAAGATGAGACTGCGCAACCATGTCACAGGAAGTCCAGCCACTGTGACTCACCCTCTAAACAGAGCATGTTGTTCAGGGCAAGCCCCCCTGAGCCAGCAGAAGGTGGACCAGTCAATGATCAGAAAAGATGGTCCTTTCTGTGCACTGCCCTCTGGCAGGTGACTGAGCCCCAGGGGATGAACTTCATCCCAGAAGGACAGGAGCACAGGGCTGCAAGAGCTCCCTGCAACTGCTGGATGAGTCCATGCTTGCCTGAGAGGCTGCCCTGCCACCTACCTGGTTCTCAGCTACAGGCACTCCCCAGACCTCCACATCGCCCTCTGGTGGCACAGCCCTGCCTCACAGTTCAGAGGGAGGACAGCCACGTGGCCTGCTTCAGTCAGTGGCCTGAGTGGTCTATAGACAGGAGTGGCTTGAGCTGAGACATATCAAAGTGATCTTGGTTGGTGTCACTTTTTAAGTCAGGCTGAGGGCGCCGGTGCTGCCAAGGCCTCTGCTGGTGATGGCTATCACAAGGCCTAGAAAGACCTGGCACACAGTGGGAGCTACCCTGAGGCCACACTGAATGATTCAAAGTCCCTGAGATGAGGAATCACATCTGTGTGTGTCTGTGCCCTGAGGGAGCCCAATGACACCTTGTCCCCTGAGAAGAGAAGCCCAGCTTCCCCTGGTGCCCTGGGTGCAGCTCTAGCCCTAAAGAGGGCTCCTGATTAACCCTCCTTGGTGGGCGCTGAGCCTGGCCTGGGAACTAAGAGGCAGCTCAGAAAACCCAGTGGAACCTTCTTCCCCCCAGGAAGGAGCACACCGTTCACAACCAGCCAAAGGCATCTGAGCAATCTCTGGAAGAAAGCCTTCTTCCACAAGAACTCAGGGTCCAGAGTCCCCGCCACCTCCTGCACCCCCACCTTCAGGCTCTTTCCACTCCCTCTTCTTATGGACTCAAGTCTTGTCCAGGCACCCCAGGTCCTTAGCCTCATCCACTCCACCATGCCAGAGGGGCCTGGAAAATTACCTGACTGCTACAGGCCATCTAAATTGTTCTCTAGTTATCTTACGAGGGAAACATCCACACGGAAGACCCAGGATGGCACAGACACTCCCACCTCGTCTCAAGCGCACATTAGCTCCACCCACTTCCTTCAGTACATAGCCACCTCTCCATCCTGCCACTTCTCCATCATTTTTTATTCTCATCATCTCAGAGGGAATGACAGACACTATCTGCACCACCTGAAGCCTCTGGCACATGCCACATCTCTATAACACTCTTGCCAGGGGCCCAAGTCCATGAGATTGATAGCAGTGGCCCTGGGTGACTCCGAAGCTCCCAAAGAGAGAAGGTTCCTGGCACCCTTTCCAGAGGACCTCCCCACCCCCACCCCCACACCACACTGAGTTGCTCTGATAAATAAATATCAACAACCAAAGCAAACAGTTTATACAACAATGTCCTGAGCCATCACGGGGCGTGGCCATCTAGGCTGGCAAATGTCAGGACTCTGACAGTCATTCTGCTGATAGGTCTGTACCATTCCTTCACAGTCAGGTGATCATCAAGGCCTTTGGGACACTGCATGTTCACTCAGAGTTAGAAGCTGTCAGGACAGCTGTGCTCCTAGGACAGCCCCGCTTCTTAGGCCTCCCTAAAAATGAGCTTTTTAAAAGGCTCCATTGAGAGGCTGTTTTATAGATGCAGCATACAACTTATAAACTTATAGCCTGCAGAGGAGTTGCAGATGTTACAGAGGCTGGTAACAGGGAGCACCCAGGATGGCCAGACACGTCCCCAGGTTCCCAGTGCAGCTCATGGCACTGGTGACACCCTGCAGGCCACAGTTACAACTTAAGAAGTGGCTTTGAGTTCCATCTGAACTCTTGGTATCCCAGCCATGTGGGGGAGTGTGCAGGTGTCCTGTCCAACAGCAATGGCCCCCTCCTCTTACATCTGCTTCCTTCTGGGCACATCTGTCCCAGAGGTCCCTGTGACATCTTCAGCTAGCATGCGACATTTGAAGAATGAGTCCCTTCCAAAAATAAACTAGGACACATCACATAGCCCGAGCAAACACTTCTCTACAGACTTGCGGGCTCAACACTAACCGCCCGAGCTAACATCAGCATCGTGCTAACCACATATCTGTGTTTACTCAGGACTTACTCGGGCACCAATGTCACTTGAGTAGTAATGGGAGCCACAATGACTGTGTGACAGAATCCAGTCCAAGTTCCTGCAAAACCGGCAGGAACTGAGTTCAAATCAACACCGGAGAAAGAGAAAGCCACTCTTACCTCTGGATCCTTGGTCACATCTGACGTGCCCCCTCCAGCGAAGAGCAGGCCTGTCTGCAGGGCTCCCGCACACAGCTCTCAGTTAGTACAGACTCTGTCAATCACACACAAGGCATTAGAGCCATGTGGATATTGCCTGTCACCAAAACACAGCTCAGTGTAGACCCCAGGGCACAAAGTGTGGTCACTTTGGAGGCCTCACTGGGGAGAGGGGCCCGGCTCAGGGGTGCTGGTGTAAATGGCTTTGGTTCCCAGCCACTCCTCTACTAATGCTTCTCACATGCCCCACCCATATGCTCCCATGCTCTCATGGTCATGTTTAGATTGTCAGGGTCATTCTATACATGCCCATCTACCCTGGATGCATTGGTCTTTCTATTCCAAGGCTGCTGGTGCACCCTGTGTCCTGAGCGTTTTTGGTTGCTGCACAGAGTCCCAGAGGGGCTCCCGGCTGTCTGTGCTGGGCTACCTAGGGGATGCATAGGGAGGGGCCTGGATGCTGAGGCCCAGGTGGGCTCACTTCTAAGCACGCCCAAGAGCAGCCCTTGATTTTCACGAGTCCATTTCTCCTTCCTCTGCTGCCTTCATCTCCATTTCCTAGGAGTCTAGATCTCACCTTGTGGTCTGAGCCAGCAGCGATGGTCTGAGGCTCTTGCCCTTCCTGCCTTCTGGCCCCTTGTTTGGGTTCTCTGCCCTCTGACTAGGATTTTCTCTGCTCCTTCACCATGCAACCAGATGCAGAAAGTAATCAATCTCTGCCAGGGCACTTCCCTCTCAACTAGGGTCGCGGGAGGCATTTGGGGAAGTGAAGAAATAGACTCATGATGCACATCCTTTTAGAGGCTGTGCTGATTTAGAGACCAGAGCTCTAGGCTGCAACCCAGCCAGGCCACTGGCTCAGCCATCAATGCCTGCCTACGGCCCCTAGAATAGGAAGAAAGAGACGCATGTCTTCTTCAGCCTTGTCAGGAATGGAGGATACAATCACTAGAATCTTAAAGCTTCGAGTGTCTCTCCCTCCTCAGTGTGTTCCTGGAGCACCAATGGCCACAGTAATCCAGACTCTGAGATTGTCAAGTAAACCAATTCCTTGTGACTTCACAGAACCCACTGGTTACTGGAACCAACTCCAATGTCACACGGTCCCCAAAGACACATCTTCTTTCCTGTCCTGGAGATACTGTTCATTTAAAAGGACCAGGCTGGTGGCTGGGGTCCTGTGCACTCAGCTGCATGCATACTGAGTCTGGTTTATCCTCTCCAGGTGCTGCTGCCCCCGCCCACCTCATCTCATTGTGAATTGCTTAGACTGTCAGCAAAACATAAAAGCAGCTGCGGCCAGAGCCAAACTCACGCAGCCTCCTGTCTCATCTGCCCTCCAATTAATAGTTTCCAGGTCGCTGTGGCCCATGGGAACATCTGTGTTCCATCTCTTCAGCCCACAGATGTGGAGGGGGGGGTTGTTCCCACTTTCTGGAGACACCATCTCAAGAACACTTTATCTTTCAAGCGAATGCGTTCTCCCCTAGTCTTCCAGTGCGATAGTGTGTGTGCTCACACTTGTAACGTAGCTTGGCTGTGTACCCCCGGAGCAACTTCTGGCATCTGTCTGCAGACCACATGGAGCCCATGAAGAAATTCTCATGAGCTGCATGGTGATGAGTGAGGACTGAAGTCCATATGGTGAGTCACATACGAAGCTGCAGAGGGGGTCAGATCTAAGATAGCAGAGCTGAGCTGTTTTTAAAACTTTTTGCTGGGCAAAGTGGTACACACCTTTAATTCCAGTACTCAGGAGGCAGAGGCAGGCTGATCTCTGTGAGTTCAAGGCCAGCCTGGGCTACATAGTGAGACCCTGTCATAAACAAACACAGTTTACTTTCCCTCAAGTATAGGAGGCATGGGGCAAGGTGAGCCCTGGCTCCCACAGCAGAGTGAGCGGCTCAGTTTCATGTGTTGTATGAGCAAAAACCATGCACCTTCCTTTATTTAACCTGGTTTTTGTGAGATTCATCCTTTTTAAAATTTCTAAGTGTGGGAGAATGCACATAGGATTTACCACTTTTTAAGTGTATTTGTGGTGCTGTGCAGTCCTCACCATGGTCCGCACACAGAACTCTTCCCATCTCCCCAGCTGGAGCTGTTACACTAAATGCCCCAGCACTTCCTCAGCCCCAGCTCTCCTGGGGCTCTACTTTCTCTGTCTTCTGGGGTCTGATGACTCAGGAACTGCACTGAAGTACACTCACAGCATTGTGTTCACTCTCATGCCCACCTCCCCCCTCACACCTGTGTGTGTGTGTGTGTGTGTGTGTGTGTATGTGTGTATGTGTGTGTGTGTGTGTGTGTGTGTGTGTGTGTGCCTCAGGGACCGCACTGAAACAGATCACAGCACTGTATTCATTCTCATCCCCCACCCCTGTGTGTGTAGATGAGAGGTCAACGTTAGATGTCATTTCCCCAGACCCTAATATTTTATGACTGATTAATTCCCTTAGTATAACCCTCAAGGCTCATCCATGTTGTGGCATGGGGTTGGGACATCTTTGCTTTTACAGGTTAATGATCTATATGAGTAGATCACAATTTGTTCATCTGGGAATGGACGCTGGCTGGTTTTATGATTTTAGCCATTGTGAGCACTAAAGTCTTCAGCACTTTGGATTTGTACCCAGAAATTGACTTGATGGTTCATAAAAGTAGCTCTGTTTTCTTGAAGGGCATCTGAACTGTCTTCCATAACAGCTGGACACTTTGCACTCCCACCACAGTGCACGAGGCACCTGACCCCTGTCTTCCCAACACTTGGGCTTTTCTACTTTTTGAGGTTAGCTCAGCTGGTGCATGTCTCATGGTGGGTCTTATTTGCATATCCAAATGATGAGAGAGATGGTCTTGATTGTCAACTTAACCGAACTTAGAATCAGGACGGGAACACACCTCTGGATATGTCAATGAGGGCATTTCTAGAGAGGTTTAGCTGAGGATGTGAGTGTGCCCCGAATGTGAGTGACACCATTCCATAGGCTGGAATCCCAGATGGAATAAAAAGGAGCAAGCAAGCTGAGCACCTGCAATCACCTCCCTCTGCTTCCTGGCTGTGGATGCCTCATGTTCCTGCCGACATGCCTTCCCAGCCTTGAGGGACGACCGGAGCTTGATCTAAATCCTTCCTCCCTTAGATGTGTTTTTTTTAAATCAGGAATCTTGTCACAGTAATGAGAAAAGTAACCAAACAGCTGTTGATACCCAGATTTTTCTCACATGTAGTGTTTAATATGTTCATTTTATTTTCTGGGTAAGCCTGATGTACATCTGTGCACCACTTGCACGCAAGAACCCACAGAGGTAGTAAGGGAGCATCAGATCTCCTGGAATTGGAGTTACAGGAAGTTGTGAGTCACCATGTGGGTGCTGGGAACCAAACCCAGGTCCTCTGCAAGAGCAGTAAGAGCTCTTAACTGCTGAGCCATCTTTCCAGTCCCATCACATGAGGGTTTATTTAAATGCATTCTGCACAAAGCCTTTTGCTTGATGGGTGTAGATTGATGGGCACTGCAGTGTGAGCGATAAAGCAGGACTTTGTTGTTCTCTTCTTGGTATCCCACCACAAAGACTATAAATGCCTTCCACTTGCATCTCCATCCACCACCACCTTCTATCCTCCATTCACTACCTGTCATCCACCCATCCACTGATCATCCACCCATTATCTACCTATCCTTTATCTTCCATTGAACCATCCACCTATCCATCCCACCCATCATCCATCCACCCACTCATCCCTCCCTCCATATATCTATCCATCCATCTACCCATCCATTCATATATCCATTCATCTATTTCTCTTTCCATTCACCTACCCATCCATCCATTCATCCATCTACTCATCCTTCCCTTCATCCACCTTTCAATTCATCTGTGCATCTTCCACCCACTGATCCACCCATCTACCCATACTCCATCCATTCACCCACCCACCTATCTACCCATCTATCCACCCACCCACCCATCCATTCACCCACTATTCATCTACTATCCACTTGCCTGTTTATCATCCATCTGCCCACCCACCATTTATCATCCATTCACTAGCCAGATGTCCATCATACCCACTGAGTCCTGAGAGCATCTGTCATTGTGATCCCAGCCTATTCATTTCCCTGTTGAGATCACTGACCACTGGCTCCTGCAGATGCTGATGGACCTTCTCAGGCCTCTCTCTCTGGGTCTGGCTCTTAAGAGGACTCTGATCACAGCTTCCACACCACCCCTCTCTCACTCCTTAACTGCTCTTGTTTTAGACATTGTGCAGGCCAGCCATTCTACATTCCCTTACAGCCTGGCTCCAGATTCAAAGACATGGGGTCCTCTGGACTTCACACCTGCTGGTGCTATTCTAGCAGAGCCTCCTTCCTGTGAGTTGTCCCAGGACCTCCTTGGGGAGGATGTGCCATAGTGACCTGTCTTCCATGTACCTCTTTTCTCTGTTAGCACAGCAGCAGTGAGGACTTGAGGACGGGCATGGGCATTTCCCTGGGAAGACACCGTGGTAACTCATTGAACCCCCAACAACCCTGCAAACAGGTTCTGTGTGCACGTTCTCTCTCTCCCTCTTTTTCTCTCCCTTCAGATAAGGACCTGTGAAACTCATAGAGCAAGTAAGCTGAAATCTCACTCTGATTCCTGAACACTGATCAGCTGAGACCACTAAGCTCAACTGCCAGCCCGGAAGTGGGGACCCACACCAGTGTGGTCCTCACATCCCTGAACTGAGAACAAGAGCATGTGGACAGATGCACAAGTGACATGTGTGTGAGTCAAGGCTCAACCAGCAGCTTAGATGGAAGCCGAGAGGAAGTCCTGGCAGCTACCCCTTATGGAAGAGCTTCTGGATACTTCACAGACATGCTCTCAGGACCAGGCTCCTCTCCCTGGAGACAGCAGCGGCAGGAAGGCCAAACACAAGTGAAAAGCAAGACACTATGGAAAACAGCCTAGGAATCCCCCACCCCCAGGCATTCGTAATTACTTCAGCTGCATGGAATTTAGACATGGCCCGAGGAGTGTCAGGGTAAGAATCTGATTTCTATGCTGTGGTCGCCGGAGTCACAGGGGCCATCTAGAAGTATGGAGGAGCTCAGATCATGAAGGCAGGCCTCACACAGCAGGTAACATGTCATAGGAAGCTGCTGGTCTCACTGAGAGCTATTGATAAAACTCTCCATCTTTGCTCTTGGTGATGAAAGGAGGGTACAAAGCCTGGGAGGCTGGAGGTTGGAGTGCTGGGCTGAAAGTGGGTGGGGAGCAGGGCCTCAATTGCTCCCCTCCCCATCTCCACTGAACTTGACATCTGGCTAAGGAAGGCAAAGAGCCACCCACAAGTATCACCCTCTGTCCCCGAACTGGGCACCAAATCTTGGCTTCCTTGAGCCTCCACCATGCAAGGTACTTGATTCACCCAGAGGCCCAGCCTTATGGAAACAGCCCACAGTGTCTGTTAGAGCCAAAGGCTGGACAGTCCTGCTTCCTGCCCCTGCATCCTTGAGACCATCCAGGATGTCGATGGATTTCCTACCTGAGAGGTGAGATGGGGAAGGCTGGCCCGGATGTTTCCACCTGTGTTTTGCTATGGCAGACACACAAGTGTAGTGGCTGTCCCCAATGCTGGGTGACACCAGCTCTTCAAAGTAACACATTAAGGTTGAGGATGTAGCTGGCTCCATTGTTAGAGCACTTGCCTAGCATGCACAAAGTACCGGGTTCCACCCCAAGCATCCCCATAAACCATAATCCCAGCACTTGGAAGCAGGGGAATCATCCTCCGTTTATAGAGAGTTTGAGGCCAGACTTGGCTACATGAGACCCTGTCTTAAAGGTGGAGGAGACAGATTCAAGTTTAAAAGTTGATGATATAAACACCTGTAAGCTTTCAGCTGGAGAAACTGCAAACACTGGGGACATCAGTCACAGGTGGCTTGTGAGGTTCTGAGGTCTCTGTTTATGTCCAACACAAGGAGGACAAGGTACTTTGAACACGAGAGACCACATCAGTGGCTTCAAATGTACTGGACCCCAACAGATTTTCTTGAATATTTTAAAAGCACCTGGAACCAATAAGAAAAGCAGCAGAGCTTTGTGGGAAAGCACAGGCTATAAGCAGGTGGTTGAGACCCGGCTCCTAAGCACTTGAACTTGGACTGCCCCTCCTCCCAAGGAGGGAATTGCAAAGTGGCCTCTTACAAGCCACAGAGCTGCAGTGGACAGGATGGTGTGGTGCTGGGGAAGGAACAGAGCTCAGAAGCCACCCCACAGCATGACGCAGTTGTTAAGTCAACTTGAAATGGACCATGAACTTAATGTAAAATGCTGGAAGGTGGCAGCAGAGGACACCCACATGACCTTGACGTTCCAGTGACCATTAGGCAGTACCAAAAGCATGGCCCAAAAAAAATGAAAAAAAAATTGAGTTTTATAGACTTCAAAATTGGCTTTGAAGGAAACAGAAAGATGGTCCATTGACCAGGCAAATGTTTACAAATCATATTTCTGAGAATGGGCTTCTCTCACACAGCATACTTAAAACTCAGCAACAAGAAAATAAACCAACCCACTAAAAAATGAGGAAAAGATCAGGATGCTATGTGCACCTAAGGATATCCCTAGGCTCTGTGTCCACCTTCCAAGGACACCAGAAAGAGAAGGACATCCTCCTGGTAGAAGGTTCCGCCCTTGGGCGTCTCAGTGCTATGGCCTCTCCAGACTGGGACAGTGGCCAGGGCAGCCCCAGAGTGGAAGGTCCTCAAAGGTCAGAAAGGCCCTGGCTTCTACTCCTGATTTCTTGGACTATCTTCTCCAGTCATGTCCTTTTTGGGAGGACACTGGGTTACAGGGCGTTATGTGAGGTCACATGTGGGTTGTTGGAAGATGGATGGGATGGATGGGAGGCCACAGGTCGGGCAGGCAGCACCTTGTCCTCAGGCTGCAGCATTTTGAGCAAGAGACCCTTCACAGGATGCTCTGACATGGTGGCCGCTGAAATCTGCATAGTTTTCCTCCCTACTTCCTGATACAATGTCTCAGAGGAGTCCATGGAGTGGGGAGTCCTACAGAGGATGGAGCTCCAGCCCCATCGTGCTGATCGGTCCCTCACATTGACTGCCACGGTGAGGAGGGAAAGCCAGGTGAGGTCACAAGTTCATCATTAGTTACTTCCTGTGGCTGTAACGAAATACCTGTCACAGCTAACTTATGGAAGGAGGGGGTTTAACTTGGCTCACAGTTTGAAGGGACACGGTCCATCATTATGGGGAAGACATGGCAGCAGGGCTGTGGGGCAGCTGGTTACACTGTACCCACAGTCAGGAAGCAGAGAGATGGATGCTGTTGCTCAGCTCACTTTTTCCTTGGTCCAGGACCAAGCCCATGGAGTAGTGCCACCAACATTCAGGGGGGTCTTCCCTCCTCAGTTAATGTCCTCACAAATACACCTAGAGGTGTGTCTCCTAGGTGGCTCTAAATTTACTCAAGCTGTGGCTCAGTACTGTGCAGGATTGGCTTCTCCTGTTCTACCACAACCCCCTTCCCCGCCACAACCCCCTCCCCGCCCCATGGGGGGAGTCAGCAAAGTGATCCTTTCTATGAAGGCAGCCCAGAGGTACCCAAGAAACACTTTGAGGACTAGATGTGAGTGAGGCACAGGAGTGACAGCTTTAGGGCAGAGGATTGGGCTGGATAAGCAGCTCACAGCAGGGACACCAGAGATGATGCCTGCTGGAGCTAGGATGTGGGGGACCACTGTAGAGGACCACTCTGGAGGACAGGTGGAAACTCCAGAAGGAGACAGTGGGTTTGGGGTGGAACAGATGGCACTAGAATGTTGGGGATAGGACTGGAGCCCATGGCCATGGGGGAGTTCAGAGAAGGTTGGAGAGAGAGAGGGAATGGGGAGGTGTCAAGGGATGGGGAAGGACAGGTCACAGTCCTAAGGACAGAAGAAAGGCAGGAGCCTTCACAGACCTCAGACCAGCAGAGGTGACCATGTGAGACGGGCCATGGAGGTAGACACGAGCACAGGATGGCCCAGGTGCCATGGAGCCCACAGAGGTTAGGTGGGCTGGGTGGCCAGGGGTGGACCACAGAGCATCCCCTCCTCTCTGCTGACTCCTCTGGGGAGAATGCAGGACAAAGCCTTCTTAGGGGTAAGGGCCTGAAGCCCCTAGAGCAGCATGACCTCTGAGCAGAGTGACCTTCTTAGGACAGTGTGACCTTCTCAGAGCAGTGTAACCTTCTCAGGACAGTGTGACCTGTGGGACAGTGCTATCCACTGAATGCATAGGAGACATCCAAGCTAGCCTGCCCACGGCTAGGAGGGGCCCCAGGCTGTTAAATTCATGGTAAAGGTCCAAGCTCTGGGAACACTGACCAGGGCCTCCCAGAGAGCTGAGGAGATGTGGGTAGCCTGCCTCCTGCCTGCTCCCTAAAACTGGGTGACAGGCCCTGCCCAAGCCTGGGGCCACCACTATCTTCTTCCAAAGGACCTTCAGCCCGTTTGCAAGGACCACATTTCATGGCTCACGTGCTGCTCATAGGTGGAGAAAGGCCTGGAGTGTTCAGCCTAGGAAACAGAGTGACACCTGTGGTAGATTTTAAAGCTGTTGAGTCTCCAGGGCTTCCTGGCAGACTGCTGGTCAGTGTCCTCATCCAGGACTCATGGCCACATTCCATGTCCAGGTTAGTAGGTGGGGAAGGGGCACGGTGACCCAGCCAAGGAAAGGGGACTTCCTTTTCTTCCTTGCAGCTTTGGGATGGGTGTGGCCATCTGAGCCAGCTGGAAGATTTCCAGATCATCAGACAGATCCCAGACCTGCTCTTGGGAGGGCTGTGTTAGCTGTCTGCTGCCTGGGTTCTGGAACCCCTCACAGCTACTGGCAACAGATTCAAGTCCAAGTTCCCAGGATAGTCTATCCCTTCCATCCATCCATCCCACAGGGCCCAGCTCCTACCCACCCACAGGGCTCTCTGCCAGTCCCGCCTCTGCTTCTGTGGGGTCCTCCATGAGTCTCATGAGCCACAGGTGTCTCTGCTCAGTGAACTCTCACATAGTGAGACCAGTGTGGGGCAGTCTTGGTAGGGATGAATGCCTGCCACGGGTACCCTCAATTCTGCAGAGGGTTCGTGTCATTTGGGTAGCTCAACAGGGATATCTGGATATGACTGTAGACTATGTCTATGATCTCGTTTGTTTTCTGGTCCATAGGACATTTTGTTGATGCTCTGGAGGAGCACAGTTGACAAAGCCTGCCAGTGAGTTTCTCACCCGGGGCACCTTGACACAAATCCTGTCACGACACTACCATCTGACAGGTTCGGTCCTGATCGCCCCATGCTGATGACGATGTTCCTGCTAGAGGTAACATCTGCACCATCTCCAACAGTAAGGTCCACTGTCCTCCTTGTCAACATGTCACCAGCCATGTTGGGTGGTGATTGTCCACACATGAGAATAGAACCAGCCACATAAGTCACTGTCACTGGCTGCCTGACAAGCCTTCGTCCAGCAAGCTTCCATCTTACTGTGCTTTGCATGATTCCTGACATATGGTTCTGGTTCTGGCAGCTCCAAGCCTATGTTACGAGCCACGTTGACCCCGAAGGATGTTTAAAGGTCATCAGAGCATCCAGTCCCTGCCCAGTGCACCTCAGAAATTCCACAGCAACCAAATCCAGGGAGGCCTGTCTGGTTCCTAGGGCCCAGAGAAAAATGCTCCTTCTTGCCCAGGTGGGAGAGGGGTTTTGGCTCCTCACCAAATGCAACAGCTTTCTTTCCAAAGTGGGGCTGGTCCAATCTCACCAAGTCAGTTCATTATGCAGCTGAAGGTGTATCTGAGGTGGAAGCTACTGTCCCTTTAGCCAATCCTGAGAGGGTCCCCCATGCCAAAATGGAGTGAGGGTGGGCAGCCAGAATGGATGGGACAAAGGCGCTGGGGATGGTGAGAGTATGAAAAGACAGGGTAGAAATGAGGCCCTTTCTCACAGGAAAGGGGTCTGTGAGCCACCATAGGGATGGGACAAAGGGGGAGGCCCTTTTCCTCTGTATCACCAAAGGCATGTCACACAGGGCTGGTCCTCCATGTCATTCCTCAGCTACTGGGTCTTGAGGAAACTGCTACAAAACCCCCACCCACCCAAAGCTAAGGACTGGTTCCTGAGCACCAGCCCCCACTCACTGGACTGATGTTCTCTCCAAAGCCCTTTGGAGCGGGCCCAGTCCTTTTGTTATTTCAGGTTTTATTTCCAGCAGATTTCCATTGCTAGGGCCACAGGATGGAAAGGGCGTTTTCTGCGACTCCAGCAAGCTCAACGCTAACTCCTTAAGCAAAGCCGGGTGCAGTTTTGGGCAGAAATAGCCTCCAGGATCCCAAAGAATGCAGTGGTGTCCTTATGTGGTTGGAAACACTAGCACAAGCCCACCCACCCGTGGCGGTAAGACGTGTGTAGGCCACGTTCACCAGGGGCAGCACACTCCAGAAAGTGGCTGGTTGAGAGGACTGGGTGTCCTCGAGCTCACTCACTCACTCATTGCAGGGGTATGCAGAAGCAACAGGAGCCGAGGCCAACACCAAGGCCTTGGCTGCTGCTTTGTGGTCTGCTAGGGGTGTAAAGCTTTCTGCCGGCTGGAGAGCTGCCCAGGAATCCTGCCTGGGAAGCAGTTATCAGGGAACCCCAAGAAATCTGGGTCTCTGCGGTTGCTCCCAGCCTGTCCTCAGCCAGAATGGCAGGTAGCCCCAGGGCAGCTGCTGCCTTGGACAGACTTGTGGCAGCCAAGACTACCTACTCAGCTTCCTAGCCTCAAAGCAGATTTAGTCAGACTGGGAAGGAAGATTTGGCCACATCACAGGCAAAGATCACCTTTAGTTCATTAATTTTGTCCCTCTGGATTCCAATCTCATCAAGTCAGTTCCTTACGCAGCTAGAGGTGCAGCTAGGATGGGAGTTACTATCCCCTGCCCCATCCTGAGAGGGTCCCCAATGCCAAATGGAATGGAGGCAGCCAGAATGGATGGGGCAAAGGCTGCTGGGGATGGTGAGTGATGAGGACACAGGGTGGTAACAGCCCTTTTCTCACAGGGAAGAAGCCTGTGAGACCCTTCTGTCTGGGACCCTCTGCCTCCCTGGAACATGGGGTTCCTCCAGTCCCTCACCTGCCTTTGTACGCCCCTGTGCCCTAGTTGAGAATGCCCAGTGTCCCCATGGCCAGAGCATCAGAAAGTATCTCCAGCTGACAGAACCAGAACGTTCCTGTTGAGCAGACCCTTAGGTCCTTAGCCTAATTGTCCCTCTCTGTCCAGCTCCTCGGCAGCAGGTACTCCTTGGCTGGACAAGGCCTCAGCCTTCCTTTTCTTCCAGGCCTCTTAGTTCTCTCTGCTTCTCTTTGACGACATTGGTCCCCACCTCTTTCAGTTTCAGAGCCACCCACCCAGCAAAGGAGTACTAATCCAGTTGCAAATCTTATGGGAACGCTGATGGCCGTGGGCTGGGGGCCGTGGGTCTGGGGTTTGCTACTGGAGGGAGATGTGATAGCATCTAGCTTTGTAGAGTGAAATCGGGGGACCACTGGGTTCTAGACGAAGTCAACTGCAGAGCTCCTGATCCATCCCAACCCACAAATGTCTCCATAGGTCAGGTCATTCCAAAGGTTTCCCAGAAGGTAAAGAGGGATGGGGAGAAGCCTCCAGGCACTTTAGGGAAGACTTTCCATGAGCATGTTCTAATTAATACTTAGGGATCAGTTCTGAGGCTCCAGTCAAAGCTGCAAAGGCCTATGGTTCCCTCTCTCTTCCTTGGAACCCGCTTGTGAGAGACACCGTCAGCCTAGCAGGTGGAGCAGGTATATACACTTGGTCTTGTGACTCTCTCAGAGAGTCCCTAGTACGAGGTGAGGTTCAGACAGGCCCCAGGAGAGAGGGCACTGCCCCAGGCCCTTCAGCCCAGCATCCCCCTCCCAGCATTGCCCTGGTATGACAGATGTTGAACAGCTAAAGTGACATGGGAAAACCCAGTGCCTCTGCCTTTGCCTGCCCCTGCCTTGTTTGCTGAAGGTCACTGGCTAATTCCGTGCACAGGTCAGTGATCCCTCAAGAAGGGCCTGTCAACCCCACCCCTCAAAAGCCAAAGACACAAAGAGCAACTATGGCATCTTACAGTCCGAGTTTTAGGGTCCTGTCTTACACCCAGAAAAAGTGCCTAAAGGTTTCCAGCCATTGTCTTAAACCAATTGTGACCTTGGGTTGTGGGAACAAGACCTCCTTTCCTTTCTGGGAACCTTGGGAAAGTGTGTGTGAGAAGAGGAGCTGGGGGGAGGGGTGGAGCCATGATGGAAGGAAGCACAGGAGCCTGGAGTGAGAAGCCTGGGATGGGCGGAAGTACAATGCTTGGGAGGCAACAGTGTCTTAGTTAGGATTGCTATTGCTATGAAGAGACACCATGACCACAGTAACTCTTATCAAGGAAAACACTTAATTGGGGTGGCTTACAGTTTCAGAGGTTTAGTCCATTATCATCATGGTGGGACATGGTGGTGTGCCAGGCAGACATGGTGCTGGAGAGTGACACTAGGTGGTGTATCTTGAGCATATATGAGACCTCAAAGCCCACCTCCATAGTGACACACCTCCTCCAACAAGACCACCTCCTGAGAGTGCCACTCCCTGTGAGATTATGGGGGCCAATTACATTCAAACTACTACAGACAGACTCCTCAGGGCAAGAGTACCGAGTTGGGGGTGTTGGGGGTGGGGTATCGGGCGGGGGGCAGTTCTGGTAGCCAGCTTTCCTGTCACCGTGACCAAACACCTAGGAAAGTAACTTGAGATGAATAAAATACTTTGGATCATGGTTTCAGAGTTTTTAGTTCACATGGTGGGTCTTGCTGTTGCAGGGGGTTCTACCTGCTCTAATTAATGAGTGTTCTCCTTTTATTCTATCCAGCTGCCTATGGGATGGCTCCCTCAGACACACCCAGACTTCTAACCTAGGTGCTTCTCATTCAAACAAGATGATGAGATCAATCAGAAGTCAGGAGGACCCGGGGGTAGGGAACTCTGAGAGCCATGGAGTTCTGAGTATCCCAGACACTGAGGGACTTCAGCAGTCAGACAGATTCTGAGGGTCAGAGCAGTCGGCCTCTTGGAGGCAGGAAAGTCCAGCTGCCTTGGAGGTTTGGAGTATTTCTTCACACCGCGAGCAGGGCTAGCACTCTCTAGAGTGGAGAAAGCATGCAGAAATATCTCAGTCTAGAAAAACTCCAAAGTGGAAAAACCTGTTGTTTTTCCTGCAGGCTTGAGTGGACAATGGTGGTTTTGTCTTATAGCCTCCTCCAAGGATCTGGCTGTTTTCTCTGCCCTGAGCTGGCTTCCTGTGAGGAAGGGGCTGGGTGGGGCAAAGAGTCACTCAGGGGAGGAGCTGGGGCATCTTCTCTTGAAGCCTGACTTCCTCAGGATACCCTTGCAGCTTCTAGGGTGCACAGGCCTCCATGGTCTGAGGAGAGATGTCTGCTGCTGGCATGCAGACATTCTGGGAGATGGAACGTGAGTGAAGCCTTGCCTTTCCTCTGCTCTGAGCCCAAGGCTGGTTCTCCCTTGGGAGAGTCTCCTTCAAGAGACAAGACGGGTGCCGTGCTCTCTGGAACTCTCAGTTGTGTCCTCGGCAGGCAGGCCATACCCAGGTGACACTTTTACCCGCTGTGCACATGGGGCAGGTTGTGGACATCTCCGAGTCCAGGTCCTGTGTTGTAGGGTCACTGGGAGAAGCACTGTGGAGGAACGTACCTCCTCTGCCACTACCACAGCTCCTTGGGGCTTGGCCACTTTCTCCACTTGTAGCCTTGTGCCTCTGTTACTTCTTTGGCTGTCAATGCTGCCACTTTCACATGAAGTTTCTAAGAGTGACAGCGAGTTCAAACTAAATGCTATGAGCCTTAGTACCCTTAAACTGGACCCACCCACAAGCAAGTCCGCCCCTGATACAACGGTCCCACATCGTAAGCCCAGAATCTTGAATGAAGCCAGGCTCCTTTTGCACTGAACTTGTTCTAGCTGATGTCCCCTTCCACTGGAGAGGGCTGAGCTTGCTGTACCCAGACTATCCCCTAAAGGCCTCTCTCAGGCCTGTGTTGAGTGGTTAGACCACTGGGAGGTGCTGTCGGCAGTGATGAAACCTTTAGGGAATGGGGCTCAGTGGACGGAAAATTAGGTCATCGAGGATGGTTGGACCCCCACACCTTTCCTGCCTCTCTGTTTCCCAGCAACCATAAGCTAGCAGGCTTCCTCTCTACCATGAGCTTCTGCCATGACACTCTGCCTCATTTCAGACCCAAACTGACAAGGCGGACAGAGGGACCAGAACCCTTCTGAGACCGGGAGCCAAACGGAACTTTTCTCTTATAAATTGATCTTGTCAGCTGCTCTGTCAGTGACAGGGGCTAGACAGCATGGGGCATCTTGATACATGCGCATGTGCACTCATGATGTGGGGGAGCTCATTATGACTAGAGGCATTAGAAAAGTAATTCTTCGGGGTCTTCTCAACCTAATTAGCAACCCTGGAAGGTGGCTGGTGCTGTATGGTCAGCTCTCTGTAGATCCTGGTGAGGTCTCAACTGTGAGAACACTGTGCTAGGAAACCTGGAGCCTTCCCTGTTGGAGTGACACTCCTGGCCCTTCCATACTCCCCTCCTCTGGGGAACCTTCCTTGACTCATTGGTTCTTTTCTACTGGTTCCTGCCATTCTCAGTCTCTGTTTCCTTATCTGCTCTCCCAGGGTCAATTCCACAGCAGGTACATAGCAAATAGATGAATGGGCGAGCTGCTGGTCTTATTCAGCCCTTCCTAGAGTGGTGGATAATGGGTAGAGCTGTGTCCACCCTGGGATTGCTCTGTACATTGAGGGAAGTAAAGGAGAAATGGAGCCTGGCACCAGAGCTGATAGCTGCAGGGTGTAGACTCTCTGGGCACTGACTGACCCTTCTGACCCCATTTGCTTAGTGCCTGCTAGGCATGCCAGACCTGCTGTAGCTGAATGAGGCAAGGTGACCATCATGGCTGCTAAGCTGAGCTGGGAGACTCCCTGGGGCCATGCAGCAGCCTCAGTCCCTGCGGTCTGGTCACACTGCAGTGGACACCAGGCCACACGCAGACACACTTGGTGTCTAGAAGCTCAGCCCTCTTTGGGAGCAGAGTGTGGGAGGCAAGTTCCCAGAGAGGCTTTGAAGGGGAATGACCTAAAAATAGGCAGTGAGGCGTGACTCATGAGCTCTGCAGGCAACAAGGAGAATGGTGCCTGGGGACAAGAATTCCCCTCCTCAGGGTGACTTATTTGTGGAGGATGAGGAAGGTGACCATCACATGGTGACTCATCTGGGAACACAGAGGTCAGCCTTTGGTTGTTCCCATGCAGCTGACCTCTCTGCCTCAGACTTGTCTCCAGGACTACTGAGGGAGGTGACAGTATGACCGACCTTACAGGGCCATGGGAGGACACAGTCCAGGGAGGCAAAGCTGGGAGCTGACGCATCCGCTCATCCACTGTTCTTGAGTCAGACTCCACAAGAAGCAGGCATGAGAAACAGCCCCGCTACCCAGGCAGCAGACTGAGTCAGGATTCTCCCCGCTGCTCAGGCATCCTCAGCGTCCCAAAGTTCTCACAGCTGTCTGCCTTCAGTTCTACCTGTTACACGAGCTTGCCCTAGGCACCTACAAGGGAGGTGGTTTATCAGAAGCATGGTCTCCCAGAACACTCCCTTGCACAGCCTGGACCACCCAGAAAGCCATCGGTACCAACAGACTTTGCCTCTGTCCCCCTGCTGGGATCCTGTATACAGCTTAGCAGTGCTGGGGCTGAAGGGCAAGCTGAGTTTTCTGGAAAGTCCAGTGCCCAGTCTTGCCTGGAGTAGTCATTTCCTTGCCATTGAAAGTAAGACATCCTGCGGACTACTAATTTTCTTGTTCTCCCAGATCATGGCCTTTCTGAGGCACACTACTGGGCACACAGGACACTTTTCAGCTATTACAGTTAGGCGACTGCTTTATTTCCATCCATCCGTCTGTCCACCCATCCACCATCCTCCATCTATCCACCATCCATCATTATACCTACCCTTCTATCTACCTACTCACCATTCACCTACTCATTCAACCATTTAATCCAGCTAGCCAGCCAGGGAACCATCCATCCATCCACCACTCATCTACCATATCTATCCAAAGAACACAAAGGACATGCCCATTCCCCGTACCTGCACTAGGAACACGGCCTGAATGAGGTGCTCTGTTCCCTGCTTGCTTGGGAACAAAGCCCACTGAGATGGGCCACTGGCCTAGAGAAATGCAGTCTTAGGGGGCGGTCCATACCAGGTGACTACAGAGCAGGGGATAAGTGCTCATGTGAACACAGCTATCCCCCTACCATTCTGCCTGAAGGATCTAAGGAAAGTTCCAGAAAAGGTGATGGACATCTTACAAACCATTCAAAGCCAGAGAGAAGCCTTTTGCACACAGGACGCTAAGCAGATTAGGGTGCATATGGATGAACAGGATCACAGAAGCCGGGCATTAGTGTCCCTGGTGCATACTGATGGCCTTTGGTGGGTACTGTTAGATACTACGTGAGTACTGATGGGTTGCTTCAGGCAGAGGAGAATTCTTGGACAACTTCCTAGATCTGTCTTTGGAGTGTCATATGGGGGCTCAGAAGCCACCCTGATTGTGAGTGACCTACAAACTTGCCTGCAGAGCACCTTGACTCAGCTAAGAGGTTGAGTCCCTTAAGGAACTTGGGGCCTAGGGAGGAAAGGTTTGGGAATGGAGAGCAAGACCAGACCACACAGCCCATGGCTGGGTGTGTGCATGTGGCCTGCAGGCTAGGCCCATTCAATCAAAATGGGGCAGGTTCTTAGGATTGAAAATGGTCATTCCAGCAGACAGGGTGAGCTGTCTGGTTAGTGAGAGATGGGACTTCTCAAAAGATATTTTAAAATGAAAGAAGACTTTACCCAATGGGCTGAGCCTTGTTCTCCCAGGGTCTGTGCCCATCATGGTCTTTTCAGCTGCCATGACAGAGCCCTACCCAACGCTGGAGGGACTTCATGGCCTCAGCCACAGAGGGGCTGATTCGGGTGTCAGGAGTTGGATGTGGCATCCTGTGCTGTTCAGAACCCCTTTCCCAAGCAAGGTGCTGCATGAAAGGACTCACTGTCCTAACTAGCATATCCTTCTGGGCTCTCAGGAGCCAAGGACTTCATGAGGAAGGGGATAAAGGTGTCTCATCTCAGTCTGGTATCTGAACCAGCCAACTTCAGAGCTCCCGGGTGTCTTTGGAAACATCTTCCTGTTGGCACCTACACAGTCATTTGGGAGCAGATGGCCCGTTCTTAGTACAGAAAGTGTATTAAGTGCCAAGAAAGGGCCTGGGCAGAGGAAAGCTAAGGGGCTCCAGAGCTGCCCTCAGCCTGGGTGGGCACTGGAGTGTGACCGTCAGGGAAGGCCCCAGGCTCTAGTCTCCCCCTCGTGTGACAGCAGCAGTAAGAATGTATCTGATGACAGCAGAATCAAAGCGAGGTGCTGGCAGTGCCACCCAGGTTTCTGCTCTTATCTGGGGGCTGCGTAAGTTCAGATTTATTCCTCTTGGGTTGCAGGAGTTGCTGGGGTATTTATGGAATGTCCTCAAGGGCCTCCGGCTGAATCTCTTTTATTCAGAGACGAAAACGCAGGCTGCCCAGTCCCTTTGGCTGTGCAGAACCTGCTGCCAAAGGCCAGTGAGCAGTGGCCTTTCCTGAGACAACTTGCTAAAGCTGGTGGAGGGTGGTCCTTGCCTGTGCATCTGGGGCTGTTATTTCCCAGATATGCTTGGCTCCTCAGGTCCAGCCTTGCCCAGCCAGGCTTACGGCTTCCCATCAAAGGCATGAGACTTGACATGGGCCCAGCTGCCTGGGTATGTCACAGGCTCCCTCCTCCTGCCTGTCAACAGTGGCAGAGGCCCGCCCCTGCATCCCCCCAGTGCAGCATTGCTAGGGCACCCCTCTGGCTTGCCATTTCTGGACCTCTGCTTTCAGGACTTTGGTCCCTCATCCTGTGGCATCTGGCTCAGCCAGCCCCACTTTCTCCTGTGTTCTCATTTTCATCTCAGAAGTGGTAGCTCTGATCCCAAACCCCTGTGGTCCTATGGAGAGGCCATGATCACTCAAGGGGATATGGGAGTGACATTAGACACATATTGGGGACACTGACAGGACCACCACACCATGCTTGGTAGATGCCTGCTGTGACCCTCAATCTGTCCAATGCTCAAGCAGAAGACATCAGCCACCATGTCCAGCATGCCAAGTTTCAGAATGCTGTGCTCGGCTTGGTGTCAGGTCCTGGGCTGTGACTTGGGCCCTGATGTCATTTGGGTTCAGGTGGAATTAACAACTGCAGACTCAGCTAAGCCAAGCCTGGGCTTGCTCTCTTGAGGCTCCCAGGCCCCAAATCAAGGAGCAGTTCAGGTAACAAGAGCCTCACTTTAGCCTTCATTACTGCTCTGTGGATGGATCTACAAGTATGAGGAGGTGCAGCCCCACCAGGCAGTGATGAGCATGAGCAGAAACAAACACTCCAGGCTGTGAGAACCAGGTAGACAGGGCAGCAGGAAGACCAAGTGTCCTGGGGTGGGTCTGCAGGTTTCTTGGGTATCTCGCTCCCACTAAAAGGGTCCACAGTACTGCCTGGATGTATTGAGGCCACTGGTATATGCTGGGGAAGGACAGAGGGGCCAGGCATTTTCACATCATGAGCATCTTTTTCTCTAGCACCCTTGGGCCACCTAGAAGGCCAGCTATAGTGGTGATGGTTGATTTCACTGTCCCTGAAGCTTCTGGCTCCCCTTCTTGAAAGGCTCCAGAGCCCCTCACTGTCCCGTGTCTGTTGACCTGCTGTCCCCTGAGCTCTTTGGCCAATGCACACCCGTGCACATCTTTGTACAGTCATCCACGGATCCTACTTGGTCCTAGGACATGGTGGGTACTGGATGGATCACCTGCACGCAATGGCTGACTTCCATACAGTTTAGAAAAGCCTCCTCCCCAGCCAGGGCAGTGGCCTCTCCCCTGCACTTTCCCTGTCTCTCTCTCCCTCCCTCTCTGTCCTCATTACACAATTATTACAGAACTGACTTGGATCTGTCCTAATGCTCCTCAAGTGGGTCATTTCTGATGATGAGAAACAGGTTGCAACACTCTGTGGGATGGGCGGGGGCAGAGCAGGCATTAAAACCAGTGCCTGCTCTGCGAACCAGGATCACCTGGCAGGGTCAGCAGCCAGTGAGGCACAGGCTTCGACTCTTCTCTACACAGGGGAGGACAGTGCAGGGACACGGGGCAGAGGACTCTGGCTCCTGTAGTCCCAGCGGCCCCCTATCTACACCGTCAGGTCATGAGACCAGTCTGGCCCAGAAGCAGCTGTGGGAACTGCTGTGAAGCTGAGAGCCCACCAGCAGCCATGGTCACCATGGGAAAATCCACATTCAGGTCAGGATGCAGGGGACATGGGAGATTTGTCTAAAGCAAAGCCATGGGTGGCAGTCCAGTGGTCCCAACACCTTGCACATAAGTGACTTTCTGGTCTGTCAAGAATGTAAAAACTAGTCATGTGTTTTAGGCATGTAAGGGGACAATTAAAACAACTTGACTGTTCGCTTTAGTCTAAAATTATGTGTACTAGCCCGCAGTTCTGGGTTATGGAATCAGCATGGCCTACAGAGAAGCCCAGAGAGCACAGGACAGATGGCAGAGCCCAAGGCAGAGGGTGGCCTTGGCTCCTGGCCCACATCATAGCAGATATGTCCAGTCTGTCCAGAACCTGGACACAGCATGTCACTCACGCCCGGTCTGTCCAGACCCTAACACTGGTCCTCTAGACCCAGTATTCCAGGGGGTGTTACCAACTCTCCCCAGACAGCTCGCAAGACCAGACGAGTTATCCTTCCCTCACTTGACCTCAGCAGCTTAGGTCAGACATAAGAGTGATTCATAGGCCACTAAGCAAGGCTGGGCCATGCTTCTGCTGTCCAGCAGGGGGCCACAGAGGGTGTGCACTGGGTTCTGTGTCAGGACAGGGACAGGGACTCCTAAGTGCTGGTTCTTCAGGCAGTCATTCCACTAGGAAGCAGAATGATTACCCCTTTGGCTGAGAGGCAGTGACCTGGCAGATCTGGTTGATTCTGAGCCATGGGTAGGGCCCAGATTCCCCCTTTGTTCCATTAAGAGGCTTGTAGTAGGTGGAGAGGGGAATGCCAATCATCTCATTGTGTTCTGGTCCAGAGTCTCCTTATTTTTAAGTGTGTGTGTGTGTGTGTGTGTGTGTGTGTGTGTGTATGTAAGTGCAGGTGCCTGTAGAGGCAAGAAGAGAGCATCAGATCCCTGGATCTGAAATTACAGGCAGTGAGGAGCTGCCTGGTGTAGGCAATAGGAACTGAATTCAGGTCCTCTGCAAGAGCGCATTCTTAACTGTTGAGCCATCTCTCCAGCTGCAGATACATACATTTGAAAGTGTAAATTAAGTCATTCGAACAGAGACACGAAGGCAGAGGAAGCCATCAGTTTCTTCGGGGGACGCTATGCAAACAGGGTATCTATTTAGGGCTCAACTCTGACTTCAGGATGGTCCCCTCATCCAGCCCTCTCCCTGTGGCTTCTCTCTCTGTAGTCTGTCCTGTGGTGCCCACCAGCTCTGAGAGGATGACTCCTTTCTCCTTCTCTTTCACTACCCCACCCAAGAAACACAGCTGACGCAGCTGCCACATCTCCCATGCTGAGTGGGAGCCCCTTGGCATGTGGGCGGGACAGACCCTCAGTCTGGGGAGGGTCACAGAGAAGCCATGATGGGAGCTGAAAGGAGGTAGTATTCATTGTTTTAGTTAGATTTTCTTGTCACTATATCAAAATAGCTGTTAGTCAGAAAGGCAGTTTCTCTCTCCCAAAGGGCCTACCTTGAGATGTGGACTTGGTGTTAGAAAAGAAGCTGGGGCCGGGCAGTGGTGGTGCACACCTCTAATCCCAGCACTTGGGGCAGAGGCAGGCAGAGCTCTGTGAGTTCAAGGCCAGCCTGGTCTACAGAGCGAGTTCTAGGACAGCCAGGGCTACCCAGAGAAACCCTGTCTCAAAAAACCAAAAGAAACAAAAAAAAAAA
>CABHPR010149164.1:47256-60107 GCA_902168415.1 Peromyscus melanophrys | reverse complement strand
ACGTCCCCTTCCCGTCTCGGTCCTCCTTGGGGTCCCCAAGGGCCGCCCCACTGCACTCCGCTCCCGGCCGCGCAGCGCCTGACACCATGCCTTGGAACCCTCCCCAGCTCCTGGCTGCCCCGAGGCCTTGTCTCTTGGGGGGGTGGGGGGGCAGGTCCACACGGCCCCCTAGTGCCCTAGCCTCTCTCCCCCTAGTCTGCACAAGCCCCTCTCCAGGCCCAGAATGGCTGGGTGGACCTCAAGTCTCTTCTCAAAAACACATTTCCAACCCTATCCCTGACTTGTCACCAGGATGCCCTCGCAACCAGCAGGGAATATAGAGCTCAGGCCCACCAAGGCCATTGATTGGCTTGTCAAGACGACTTAAGAGACCCAATTCTTGACTAGTTTACATCTGCTTTCACTTCAGTCCCACCAGCATCCACATGCTCAACTTAAGGTTCAGCTGGGTGGTGGCCCAGCCTTCAGAAAAAAGCCCATTCCCTGTCTGCATATCCTTCGGAAGTTCATGCCAAGAGATGGGCTGTCCCACTGGGGAATACATTCTCATTTCCGTGAAAGAGCCAAGGAAAGAACAAAAAGCTGTCGGCATGTTCTTTTGTTTTGTTATTTGTATTTTGTCTGGTGTGTGTGTGTGTGTGTGTGTGTGTGTGTGTGTGTGTGTGTGTGTGTTTGCTTACTTTTGTTGTTTTTTTGCTCTCTCCCCTAGTTTTCAGCTCTTCTCTGGGTGTCACTAAATGTTCACCCTGACTTCCACCTCACCCAGCCTCCCACAGCTCTCTCCTTCCACTCTGGACTGGGCAATCCAAAATGACCTCCCTCAGTTCCCTCAGTGAGGGCCGCGCTGGTTGAGCACCCCTGTAGAAGAGGAGAATGCAACTATGCTGTGCAAACTGTCTTCTGGAAATCCACGTTCTAGGCTCCAGGCACCACTTGCCCACTTACTCATGGGCCCCTTCAGTAATTTTTGCCACTACCACGGTGGCACATTTACAAGATAGTGAAACGGTCTGAGCAAGGACTTCAGTTAGACTTCTGTAAAGACAGATTTCAATGCAAAATACAAAGAGGTATCCAGTTCAAGACGACATCATTATCCTCCTTTCCCTCATACCGTCAACTCTTAGAGTTATTGGAGGAAGGTGTCAGTTGATACCTTCTCACTGCCAAAGAGAAACTAAATAGACATCCCTACACATCTGAAGTTCAAGCTGGGTATGATGCTAGTTTACACCCATAATTCTACAAATTGGGAGATTGAGGCAGGAGAATTACAACGGGAGGTCAAGGCCAATCTGATCTCCATGAGCTCTAGGCTCCTGTCTACAAACAAGCAGAAACACCGCCACATCCCAAGTTCAGATAGAAAGAGTCAACCTTATTCAACTTTTTGTTTTGCATCTCATCTCAGTTCAGTTATCACCTTTTTTTCATTTTAATGACATTTAAAACAAACAAACAAAAAAAGTGCCTCTCCAGTTAATTTGGGGAAAATCCCTGTTGTATTTCCTCATGGGCAGGGAAATAGCTCAAAGGATTTCCAGGTGGGCTGAGCTCCCCAACAAACTCTGAGGTAGTGTTTGGCAAGTAATCAGTTTATCAGATGTCTTGAAAGCAACATTTAGAGAAGGTCAGAAAAGGAAGTGACGTCTGAGCTGAGGGAGAAACTGACCTAGCCTTGGGCACCTTGCAAGGAGGATTCTGATGCTTAGGATGATGCTTCAGAGAGGTCCTGAGGTGGGGCTATGAAGAGGGACCTTGATACACCCATGTCGACCAGTCATTCATACGGACTATGTCAGTGACCTTGGACAAGGTGGCTGAGGCAGGCCCCCTTATACAAGGGCAGCAGAGCCAGTTTCCTGCTGGCAGCCTGCCCAGCAGCTGGAGGAGTAAGTCAGAGCCCTTCTGTCCTGACATCACAGCTTCCCCACAGTTGCTTGCACATTGACTGGGCACCATACAAATAAGACTGCCACAGTACAGGGGGGCAGTCATTCACTTAAAACTAAATCTGGTAGCTACCATCTGGAACAGGTTGTTGGTTTGGTTTTTGTTTGTTTGGTTGGTTTGTTTCTTTGTTTTTCTTTTGGGCCACCAACAAACTCCCAAATCATGACACAGAGACTTCTTACTAGTTTTGAAGGCTAGGCCTACCTCAGGCTCGTTTCTGGCTACCTCTTATAAGTTAAATTAAACTGTTTCTCTTTACCTACCTTTTGCCTTGGGGCTGTTTACCCTCTTCCTTTCTTCCTGTATATCTTTCACTGCTTCTCTATATCTGTCTGTCTGTCTGTCTGTCTGGCATCTGCTTGGCTTCTTGCCCTGGGCATGTCCCTTGTTCTCTTCTCCTTCTTTTCTCATTCTTCTTCGTTTCTCTCCTCCCAAGCCTAGATTTCTCCTCCTCTTTATTCTCTCTGCCTGCTAACCCCGCCTGTCCATCTCCTGCCTAGCTATTGGCCATTCAGCTTTGTATTGGACCAATCAGGTGCCTTAGGCAGGCAAGGCGAAACAGATGCAGCACATCTTTACATAATTAAACAAATGCAGCACAAACAAATGTAACACACAGTTAAAGTAATATTCTGCAGTGTAAACAAATGTAACACATCTTTGTCTAGTTAAAATAATATTCTGCAACAACCGTCTGCCCTTCCTTCTAATGGATCACTAAGGAATGAACAAACAATAGCAGAATTAAATTACAAGACCCCCAAAATCTCCATCCCTTCTCCTGGTATGATGTTAATTATTCCTCAGGTACTTCCTATACACCTCTCAGGCACCATCCTTCATGAAACTGAGCATCAGATACTTCTCATGCTGCTGCTATGTTCAGAGTTTTCTCAAGGAATTACTCAACGAAATTACACACTGAAAAGTGTCCCTGATGCTTTGGAAGGCTAAACTATGGTAAAAACACAAACTACACCCTATCTTCTGGTAGAGAGCACTTGCAGATGGATCATGACTGCACAGACATCCAGAAATAAATTTAGGTTGAACTTATACATTATAAAAAATGAGTAAGCCTCGAGAGGGATGGATGACCTCAATGTAGCTAGTGAATAGGACCAGACAGATTTAGTGGATTCACTGAACATTTCATATTGGCACCAGGTCCCTTGGTTGAATGTGACTTCTCCATGGGATAGAAGACAGAGAGAAAGTACTTACGTATCCATTTACATCCCATTTTCAAAGCAGCCAGTAACTCAGACTCAGACATAACTTTCACCTCCCATTCTGGCTTGGTGGAAAAAATATATATATATACTCCTATATATTCTGTCTCTATAATCTCCAAGTGTTCTCAGTGGGAATGTGTGACCTGCCCCCATGACAGGGACAGATCTGATTGCTGAAACTTACAGGAGTAGATAAATGGAGAAGACATGGGGCTCTGAAATTGATTCCCCCCCCTTAGTTCTAAGACATGAATGCTGGCCTCAGGGAGTGATTTCTGAACTGGTCCCCCTGCAAGGACACAGTACAACCCAGGGTGACAACAGTGTCCGCCTGCTCAGACACTGTGGCTGTCATTTAGGCAAAATTTAGTAAAATAAGGTCAGAAACCCCAACATTATAAAAAGAAATTAATTAAAGTGAGAAAATTTTAGCAACAATGTCCAAGAAATAAATAAAAAGAAAGCTAACTGAATTTTTAAAAAAAACTGTACTTAAAAAGAAGGAAGAAATTTAGCTCATGTTCAAGGTCAGCTGAGCGCCTTTCATGTTTTATAATGATATTAAGTAAGAGCTTGCTGCAGAATTATGACCCAGAGCACTGCAAGATCCTGAAGAATTAAGGTCCATTCCACTTCTAAAATGGAATGAATCTCCCAGAATTCCTCTCAAGGAGCAGAAAATGTGATTAATACATTTTGAATCATTTTTAACCACAAAGGTTAAAACAACCACAGCCATCTAATTGATCTTTAGATAACCAAACATTTAATCAACCAATCAACCTTACAGAACTTCTGGGTTCAGACAATGTTCCTCATGGGAGAGTCTTGGGAATCTAACCACCTGACAGGTCAAATGACACCGTTTATTAGGCAACCCAGCCCAGCAGAAGGTTCGCTGAACTCAGAAGGGTCAGTCTGAAACCTGACTCTGTGTAACCTTGGGTAAGTCTTTTAACCTCTGAGCTGCAATTGCCTGCATAATCTCTGACCTCTCGAAATCACTGACATTTGGGATGCTAAGAGCTTTTTATCTTCTTATGAAATGATTTTTAATTTAAAATCTTGGGCTTTTTTTTTTTCTCAAGCTAAAAGAACAGTCCCAACCCTGAGGGCACATCGGAATCACCCAGAAGAATTTGTCAGAAATATAATAATTCCCCATCGCAGGTGTTCAGGGCTGGTCCAGCATCTGCCATTTCTAAGAAAGTGGATCTAGTGAAGCCCGGTCTTCAGCCTTCTTTGCAGACCATACAAGACAAATGGCTAAAGTACCCACACAGTGAGGCCGCTCCCATCGCAGGCTGAGCTTTCTATCCTCACTCTTTCTGCTCCAACTAAAGTTGGCCAGATAGACCTTGCAGAAGAAAGAGTCAAAGCTCATGGTGGCTCGAAGCTAGTGATCTCAGAGCTTACTAGAGCAGGATGCCAGAACCCCTAGACCAGTAAAGACATCCAACACTCCACACCAGCTGGGCCCAACATGGCTGATGTGGATGGCTACAAAGTGTTCCATGATAATACCATCTCTATGACCTTCAAAAGTGCCTATCCCATCAAGTATCTGATGCCACATTAGGAAAATCTCATGAGTCCGGAAACGAGGGGGATTCATACTCATTCCTAGAATCCACTGCCTTTTCCTCAATTTAACTCATGATGATCCACTCCTCCATCAGTTTGACCATCAAAGTAACCATCCAAAATACCATAAGGCTACTACTATCATTTACTGTACTCACCCTTTGAGCGTGTACCTTTGTAAATTTTGTAAATTTGTGAATTTTCTCCCAGTTCCTAATTTGTCTTCTCTTCCAGTTCATTTTTTGATGGAGACAAGAACCTGGAAACACTAGCCAGAGGTCTCAACCTGGCTGTCTTCTCTCCTAACACAACCCCCCAGGCCTCATACTGTTTCCCCAGAAGATCTAGCGTTCATCAGGAGCTGTGCCCTTTGACAGTCATGCATTTATCTCCATACTCGCGTGGCTAACTTCTTCTCTTCCTTAGGTCTCTTATGAAATGTCCCCTGCTCCATGTTTTCTAGCCTCAACTCCTATTTAAAACTTCAGCCGACATTTCCCCAGAGTCACTGTGGCCCTTCTGAATCCCCCTGGCCTGGAATTTTTCTTGTCTCATAACATACGTCACCTTTCATTTTAGTATATAATTCGCTCACTTGTAATATTTACTTTCTGTCTTTTCTCACTAGAATCTAGGTTCTTATTTATTTTTGGATCTTATATATCTGTTGTGTCAGTGCCTAACATACAGCTGGGTATTCAAATATTTGTTCAATGAAGAATGAATTTTTTTTTTTTTGCCTTCTGATCTCTTAACTGTCACAGTTCAAAATTAAAGGAGCTATTGTTTTAAGTAAGAAATGTCATGTTCTGTGACTTTAGTTTTTAAAGTCAATGAATGTGTTTAACTTGAAAAATCCTCCTTTTAGAAATAAAAATCATCTGCATAGATTTTTTTATCAGTGCTATTCATAGTAATGAAGTGTGAAAAAAATCCATAGATCAAACACTTAAGGAATAGCCCAGCAAACTGCACTACTATGTCTGACGATCACTATTTCGATGTGTTTAAATGAAAATTAGATTAAAAAGCAATACAACATACATGCCTCAATTACAAATATGGAAAAATATATGTGCTTACTAAGGTTCATAAGTAAATGTCAAATGTGATCTAAAAATTGCATTAAGACAATCTAAGTGTGATGTTTCCTAATTGTCTTCTTTAAAAAAAAAAAAGGCAAGTTATCTTTTACGGAATTTCATTGGTAATTTTTCCATCGAATAAGGAGGAAGATGGTGGGAGAAGAATGCAAGGAATGAGAAACAGACGTGGAGAAATTAATGGATACACACTTACAGGGGAAACACAGAAGCAGACCCACAAATACACAGTGAGAGATAAAGAAAGACACACGCAGACGTTTTTAGGGTGGAATATTCCTAGCTGGTGCATTTATAGATGCAGCTTTTCAAAGAGAAAGAAAAGTAAGTTGTATTTTAAATTATGCTTGCATCACTTTTTAGATGTTTTCTTGCCAAAGACCAAATGAAATTAAGGAAAGGATTTGGCCCATAGGACAGGTCTTTCTTGCCAATTGTAGAAAAGGAAAACAGACAAGATGTAGAAGGAAAGTCAGCTAACATCTCTGACTTCTTTAGGTCAACATCACCAAACCTGCAGGGCATTGAGCACTGGCTCCTTATCTGCATAGTATGAAAGTAATCTGTGCTTCCCATTCACAAGAAAATCACAAGGAAAGGGCTGGACCAGCTCCCAGGAAGAATTCTAGAATCCCTTAGCTCTTTGTCTCCAGGTTCTCTTGGGCCCAAGCAATCAAGCTATGAAGGATGGAACATCCTTTTCCAAATGTCTTGCAAATATATTTCACAGAAATATCCATGACATAAAAAGATATTCAAATGAAACTCAGGGTAGAGCCCACTCCACAGAGAAGCTTCCAGAGTAGCTAGGCATTTAGGACTTACAAGAAACAACAGAAATGCATAAGAGCAACAAAATGAACTGTCAGTTCTTTTCCGGTCATTAAGATAATTGGGAAAGGCTTTCTAGAGAAAGAGGAATGCTAGATGGACCCTGACTAGGGCGGCTTACTAATCAGGGGAGTCATAGAGCAAAGGTTCAGAGGCACATCTAACTTTAAGGGAGCTAGAGGCCATGAACACACAGGACAACTAGACAGTAACTCCTGAGCCAGGGATGATGGACCCAAGGGGGAAGGAGACAGAAAATGGCAAGTGCTGAAACTGCCCTTCTATGTAGAAGTTGCTTCCTTTACAGAACCACCCTATGTGAAACTCTACATCGAGAAAACAAATCTATTGTCTAGCTGATGATACCATTTACCAAGTGATTGAGTGTTGGCTTTCATTCAACACGGCTCCTTGAATATTCACATACAGTCCTTGAGGTTTTAGACTTTCTGGATCCAGGTGAGTATTTTTAATCCACATAAAAAGTTTTCGGTATACACAATATATAAAGCAAGTTGCAGTGCATATTTGTGTATGTGCAATGCACATAAGCCTAAGATTTCCTAAATACCCAGTGGGCAAAGTTTAAAAGTCCAGGTTTGTTCAGATGTCCTAATTTGTGTTCCTTTGCTGTGTGAAACATCATGACCAAAACCATCTTGGAGAGGAAAGGGTTTATTCCCTCTTACCCATCCCAGTTACTAACAATTGTCAAGAAAAGTCAGGGCAGGACCTCAAGACAGGAACCTGGAGACAGGAACTGAAGCAGAGACCGTGGAAGAACACCACTTACTGGCTTACTCCCCATGGCTTGCTCAGTCTGCTTTTTAAAAACAACTCAGGACCACCTACCAGGGGATGGCACCGCCCACCGTGGACTGGACCCTCCTACATCAAGCATTACTCAAGAAAATGTCCTATAGACTTGCCTACAGGCCTTTCTGATGGAGGCATTTTCTCAACTGAGGTTCCCTCTTTGCAGATAACTCTAGCCTGTGTCAGGTTGACAAAAAACTGATCAGCACATTAGGAGTGGTGGCTTAACCCCGGCACCAGAAGTGGCTGAGGCAAGTGAACTGGGATAAATTCAAGGCCAGCCAAGGCTACATAGTAAATTCCAGGCCATTCTGGGGTACAGAGTGAGACTCTGTTTGAAAACCAAGAGGCAGAAAACAGTAAGCAAACAAGAAGGTCCAGGTTTCTAAGTAAGCCCTCCCCTGCCAGGATGCACATTTTGAGAAGTGCGCCATTTACTCCAAAACATACCATCATATTCAGCAAATATTTACTGACAGCCTACTATGTATCAAATGCCAACTCTACACCAGGGAGTTAGAAGGAAACAGTCTCAATTTCCATGAATTTAGACTACGTGGGGTGGAAGATTAGAAAGATAAGCAATAAATTCTCTGGGAGTGGTGAAGGTATTTAAGAGCATTGATATGTTAAAGAGGCCCGACATGCTGGCACATGCCTAAAATCCCAGCACTGAGGATGCAAAGGCAGAACATTGCTACATATTCAAGGCTAGCTGGATCTCCACAGTGACTTTCAGACCAGCTAGAGCCATGCAGTAAGACCCTGACTATAAACAAACAAATAAATGCATAAAGTTGGTGTTACAGACATTTTCTCAGCAGAGAGGACATTTAGGCTACGATTATCAGAAAACTTTATCAAATAAGGTCTTCCTTCACTCCTTTTTCATCTTCTCATCTACACACTGAGGACCCTGAGGACCACCAGGACACAGGGCACCATGAGAGAGATGAAGAAGTACATCTGACAGTCCAGGAAGGAACAAAGATCTATATACATAAGTGTGTTCATACTTGCTATGAGATAAAAATCCTAACCTAGAGAGAGAGGTGAGTTTGGAAGGCAGAGACCTGGAAGGTGTCACCAAGAAGGTAAGGGTGTAGTTCCCCAAAGAAGGGGCAGGGTTTGAATAACTGGAAAAAGAAGGCACTACAGAAGACCTCCATGAAGACCCAGGGGTGGGAACATTCTCTGAATACTTGAAGAACAAAAAAAGAGGTGACTTAAATGCCTTATGGTAGAGGGTCATAGGAACCATGGGTGTTGAAATCCAAGGGTCTTGCTGAGCCATCCCACCCCTCACTGGCCCTGCCCCTCGCTGGACACTGCAGCAGGAAAACTGGCCCTGTCCCCCACGGGAAAGCTGGCTCCCCTCCACATACACACTTGGTAGAGATGGCCCCATCCCTCACCAAGGGCAGGGGAGCGCTGTCCCCCAAAGGCATGGGCCTAGGAGAGCTGGCTCTGCCTCTCACCTGAGGAGGTGGTCCCAGTGGCCTAGACCAACCAATTCAGCTACCACCCAGACCCACATCCTGGGCCTTGGGTTGGCCCACCCTAACCTCTATACCCCATCTGTGACCTGCTGGAGTGCGTGAAGGGACTGGTCCCCAGAACGATAGCTGTAGATCTCCATGACTAGGGCAACAGCAGGATATCCGAGAGGCGTTTCAGTGACAGTCCAGTGATGATGGTGTGCCAGAGGCCTTGAACTAGACCAATGACTCACTGCAATGAACATGTTGTGGGTGGGGCTGATTGGACGAAAGGGTCTACTGTGTGCCACGCCGCAGCTCCTGATGCCGCAGGATGAATGAAGTGTTGGAAAGATAGAGGAGTGAGGTAGGGTTTTTTTTTGTTTATTTTTAATTGATTGAGGGGTGTCTTTTGGAGGAGCATGCTGCAGGGGTGAGGGGCAGATGTGGAGGGCCTGGGAGGTGAGTAGGATTGAGTTCATGATGTGAAATTCCCAAAGAATCAATAAAGAATTTTGTAAAAAAACAAAAACAAAAAAAAAAAAAACTTGTGGTAAAACCACTATGCAGCACAATGGATTACACGGGTTCTAAAACGTATTACGGTGGTGTTTGGTATTATTTGGTGTTGTCACGTGTTATGTGTCTTAGTTTGTGTTAGTGACCCTAATAATAATGTATTATTATTATTATTACACTATTATTACCAAGGAACCAAATGCCAGGCCACAGACCGTGGCTACGTCCTAAGCATGAGAATCACTCCGGTTTTCAGGAAAACTCAAGGGCTATTTGCCCAAGGAGAAGATGGCTCCATGTTCACTGACTGGCCTGAGGGAGTTGAGAGTGAGGTCCGTGAGGAGTTAGACTAATTCAGACATGGGGTAGTAGGGATCTTTACAGACCCAATTATGTCCTAGACAGGCGAGCTGAAACCCTACCCCCAAGGTGATAATGACTGAATTAATTACCTTTAAGGGGGTAATAAGGTTAAAAGAGGTCATAAAAATGGGGGCCTAACCCACTAAGACTGCTGTTCTTTTAAGATAAAGGGACTCCAGCACTGCTCACACACACCTAGGAAGGAGCCTGTCAATTCATACAGGGAAGGTCTAAGTATGTCTAAGGCCAACAGGGGAGCCTGGCCAGACACCCCCCATGCTTGCACCCTGACCTGGGAGTTCTAGACTCCTGATTTATGAAAAAGTGTATTTCTGTTGTATAGACCACCCAATCTCTGGTATCCTGTTGAGAGAGTCTTAGCACACTGAGCTAATGCAATAATGTGGAATAGATGGATTTGTGAGACTAGAAGTAAAAGGGGCAAGGGATTTGACAGATCTCATTGTGACTGGATTCCTGGGATCTAGCTTCTGATTAGACGAGGGGCCAAGGAGCCTGTGTTCTCAAAAGCAACTGCCAAACTCCCAACTGAAATAGCTAGGACAAAGTGCATGTGAGAATGCCCAGTAGTCTTGTAAGAAATGACACCTGTATATACAGCGGACACTTACCCTGTGCATACAGTGAGCACTTCCCCTGTACACACAATGGACATTTCCCCTGTACACACAGTGGGAATTTCACCTGTATGCACAGCGGACACTTTCCCTGTGCATACAGTGGGTACTTCCCCTACACACACACACACACACACACACACACACACACACACACACACACGCACTTCCCCTGGATTTGCAATTTTGTGGGGCTCAGAAGTTTGAGTCTAGAAACCAGAAAGTATCTACTCAACACCAGAGCTGACATTTGTCCCCAGAACAGGACTAGAATATGAGACAAGACATTAAGAAGATCTTTTGTGTCTACTGCTGAGCCTGGAGAATTTACAACTAGGGAGGAAAAACACTCAGCATTGTTTTATAAATTCTTTTTTTAAAATTATTTTTATATACATTGGTGTTTGACCTGCATGACCTGCATGGGAGTCGGATCCACTGGAACTTGAGTTACAGACTGTGAGCTGCCATGTGGGTGCTGGGAATTGAACCCGGGTCCTCTGGAAGAGCAGCCAGTGCTCTTGACCACAGAGCCATCGCTCCAACTCCCCGGTATTGTTTTAAAGACCAGAAGAGGGCAGATAGGCATGTCAGTCTCCAGGTACCCCTTGTCAACCAACAAGTGCCTGGCCCACCCTTTCCCTGAGAGAATAAGACAGACATCTCTTTGCCAAGACTTCCTTGGGCTTCCCTACAACCAGGCACACCCAGGGATGTTAGTTTCTTACTTCCTGTTTGGATTGCTAAGGTCAGCCTTGGAGACTTTTGCTGCAAGAACTGCTTTTAAACCCTTGGAATTTCACTTCACTACCAGTTCCAGGGGCCTCAAGGCCGCAGCTCAGCCCAGGGGCCCTGCCTTAGCACCTCCTGTGGATCCTGTGTCTTAGTCCTCTTGTTTTGGCTGCCGGGGGCAGTTCTAGAAGCCTTCTGACAGGAAGTGTCTTCCTTTTGGAATATGACATTTGCTCTGCAGCATGGCACTTTGGCTGTTATATCATTAAACGTCTCCAAGGCAACAGTAGCTGGGGGCCTGACTGATAACTTCTTCATATCATGAACAGAAATAGCGTAAGTCACACGGTTCTCCAAACCAGTGACAACCGAACTTTAGCATACGTCAGAGTGGGTGATCTGCTAAAACACAAATTGCAAGGCCAGAGAATGTGGGTTTCTAACTCCTTCCTCGGTGATGGGACTGCCACTTACTCAGGATCACACTTTGAAAACCACTTCCGTACACAAGGTAAGATATTACAAACAAAAGCAGAGGGCGTAGCAAAAATCTTCACGTGTGATATTTGATTTTCTAAGACACAACTTGTGCTCAAGGCTGAAGCTTCCTTTCACAGAGGATTGCCATAGAACACTATCAGCTGAAGGACGAGAATGTGGTAGATTTGGGGTGTCTCAAATCACGCTTCCTGATCTCTGGAAGTGTGTCTGAGGAGGACTGGTTTACCCACAGACGTCAATATGATATTGATGTACACAACAGCAATGCATTCCCAGTTGGGCACTTGATTTCATGTTTCTTACTATAAATCATTCAAACCTAGGAAGACCAGTCCACTGTGCTTTAGGAATAATAAAGTTTGGTAAAAAAGAGGCCTGGGGAGTTAGGTGAAGGAGAGACCATGTAAATTTGCCACCATGTGGGAACCACTCATTAGCAACAGTTTTGAACTTTACACGTCTTATTTCTCTGGGCTGCTCTTGTGTTTGTGTCTTTGGATAGGAAATTTTTCAACACCTCTTTTCTGTTTACCATTGACCTGAACTCCCACCTGGCGTGGCTAATTGTTTGCTTTCTCTAAGCATGGAGTCGCCCACTTTTAGAAGTGAAACCCCACATAAGCCTTTAACAAAGAAATATGGCCAGAGCTGTGCACAACGCACTTCTCACTGAGATCTCAAAGCCTTCACGTCAGTGAATCCACTCATATTTAAATCACCGGCTGTTACTACCCATCTTTCCCAGGGAAGTCACAAGAGGCACCTACCTCCCCTCACTGTGTTCCTTTCCAGGGGAGTCATAAGCAGCACCTACCTCTCCTTGAACCAAGGTACAATTCCACCAAAGTTTACTCTGGGGAGCCAATGAGTTTATAGGGCTTACTTATAGAATATTTAAGTGAGGGGTTACTTACAGGAATGTGGGTGCCCCCTTGCAAAAGCTCACACCAGAAAGTCTTTACCTAACAGGGATACCAACTTTCCTATAGCCGCATAGATAAAGCCTGCCTCCTCTGGTCTTCCCCAGTGTGTGTGTGTGTGTGTGTGTTATATAGATAGATAGATAGATAGATAGATAGATAGATAGATAGATAGATA
>CABHPR010149164.1:0-47246 GCA_902168415.1 Peromyscus melanophrys | reverse complement strand
ATAGATAGATAGATAGATAGATAGATAGATAGATAGATAGATAGATAGATAGATAGATTCTAGCCACTCCCCAAGGCCAGTGCAGTTAGGACGGCGTTGCATACAACAGGTAGTAGGAGCTCACAGGTGAAGGTCCTGTGACCCTGCCTGCCCCCTTAGGAGGAGACGTAAACAGTCAACAAGCCCAGCTGGGAGATCGTTTGCAAGTGGGCACAGCCGAACTCCCCAAGACAGCAATTGTTTGGCTGAAAGGATATTCCTGTACAATCCCAGCATAAACATGAGCTTAAACACACACACACACACTCTCACACACACACACACATACAGAGGGAGAGAGAGAGAGAGAGAGAGAGAGAGAGAGAGAGAGAGAGAGAGAGAGAGAGAGCCCTATAGAGTCTTGAGATGAAAGGGACACATCAGAGCATGTGTGACATGGGAGTTATCTTTGGATGATGACAAGGAAACAGTGTCCTCTGGACACAGCACAACAGTGATGCGTGTGACCTCACAGCTCCTGTGACAGCGTGCACGAGACTTGTGCAAGCACAAACCATAGCAGATCTCAGCGCAGAGAGGGGAGGTAGGCACGAAATTCCACCCGTAGCCTTGAAGCTATCGGCCACGGTGAGCTGCTGGGGGAGGAGAGTGGGTTTTCTCTGCGAGTGTCATCCCCGGTAAGCTAACCGTGCTCCAGTGGGAGGCCACTTATCCAAGGATACTGCACAATACAAATTGGCGTGACATGGGGAGAGGGGAGGAGCAAAGCTGGGTGAATAAGGAGGTAGGGGGTGGAACCAGGAAGGAGGATGAATATGATCAAGATACGGTGTATGAAATTTTTAAAAAATCAAATCAAATTAAAAAGAAAAAAAAACTAAATTTGGGAGCTAAAACTACAAAACTTTTAAAAACCTGTAGCCTCCAGGCTTAGAAGATAGAGGGGTCATGAGTTCAAGGCCAGCCTGATAAAACTAACTACAAAACAACAGTGAACTGAGGCACAGACTCGGGTATGACCCTGTGTTCGGACTTGGGCCTTGTAGGCATACTAAGCAAAAGGAGCCAGCCAAAGGGCCACAGAGGTCCATGTGCGCAAGACATCCAGTCTATTCTGACAAGTTCGGACGGATAAATCAGGTAGTGGTCAGGGTTTGGAAAGCTGGAGCGCAGAGAATGGCTGCTTCAGGGGCATGGGATTTCCTTTTAGAGGGATTTATTCTTGAAGAGCTGGACCTAGATGGGGGTATGGTTGCACGGCGTTGTGAAGTTAAGTATGCTTCATCAGACACTTTGAACTGGTGATTTTAAGTTGTGCACCATGAAGCAACGTCACTCACCACTTTACTAGAACAAATGAAAAACACACATCAGCGTGGAATCAATGTAGGGAAAGCACCTGACAATTCCCTATATGTACTCATATAAACCGTTTATGAAAGGCCCTGGGTTCAATTCACTGCATCAAAAAAGAAAGAAAGGAGAAAACTCAGTGTCGTTCTTAGCTGAGAATTATCCAGTGCCTCTCATATCCATAACAAAGCACGGGGTGCATCACCCCATACCTACACTAGAGACCCTCACCACCACCACACTAAAGCAAGAACAGAAAGCGACACGGGCTGGGAAGGAAGAGCTCTGTTCACAAGCACTCGTGTGTGCAAAGAAAACCCTAACGACCTCAAAAACAACCACTGGAACCAATAAGTGAGTTCAGCAAATCTCAGAACACAGGTCACCCGCTTTCTATATGCTAGTAATGAGGAATTGGGAATTTGACATTTGAAGTGCCATTTATGATCATATTGAGAAGCATAAACATTTCTCCTTGCTGAAAAAGCTAAAACATCAACAAAAGGTGTGAGAAACTCAAGCTCATCCAGATCCACTCGATTGCATGGCAGATTCCTTGTTGCTGGGACGTCAGTTCTCCAAAAACTGTTGGATCTGTTCCATGCCATCCCAATCTAGAAACTGACCAAATGACTCTACGATCTGGGTAGAAATACAAAAGGTCTACAATAACTCAATGAGTTCTGCAAACAACATGGGAAGAGTACACCTGCTTTTAAGACTGAATAGACAGTCACGGTGAACAAAGGAGGTAGAGCCAGTGTGATGACGGACAAGTGGACAGATGGAACACTATACTGTCCAGGTACTGGACAGCGCATCAACTCAGTTTCAATAACAGTTCTGTGGAAATCAACTGGTAATGTGGAGTCTTTTCAGCACGGTGCTAGGCTGGCTGTGTACACAAGGCGATGAAACAAAATCAGCACAGAAATAAAAACCCTGATCCCTCCTTTATACCGTTCACAAATATTAACCATATGGGTCACAGAATTAAGCAAAGAATCCAAGGCTTAAAAACATCTAGAAGTAAACATAGATGTTTACAAACGTGGAGCAGGCAAAGATTGCTTAGAAAAAAATGCAAAAGGAATGTGCCACCAAACGGAAAAAAAAAAAAAGTGTGTGCTGGAGTTCAACAGAAGCTTAGCAGTCTGTTCTTGTAAAGTGTTTTTAAGACAAGAAAAAGGGAAGTCACTAACTGGGAGAAAAAGACATCCAGAATATATCTACCTCACAAGATTGGAGACAGGTGATGGGACAGAGGTTATCTAACATAAACAAGACCCTGGGCTCAAGCCCCAATGCCACACACACAGAGACATGCATACATGGACACACACACATACACCACACACACAGACTGGCACACGTAGACACACACACATACACCACACACACACAGACATACACACATGGACACACACATATATCACACACACAAACAGGCATATGTGGACACACACACATACACCACACACACAGACAAGCACACATGGACATGCACGTGCACACACACACACGCAAGTTGATAATCAGAAGATAGACAACTTAATTAAAAAACAGGACAAAATATTTTAATAACTTCACAATATCAGAAGTAAAAATGGACAGTAAAAACATGGGGAAATGTTGACCATCTGTCATCCATAAAATGCAAATGAACCACAAGGATATCTCACCACATACCCACGAGTGTGGCTGAACTGTACTTGTTCCATGCTCTTACATGTGGCTACACGTGCTGGTACAACTGCTGTATTAATTTTCTTATTAAATATACTGCACACTCAGCACAGAACCATGCCATTTCTTCTAGTCATCTGTGTTCAATGGCTTCCCTCTGGGTGTTCACAGAAGATTTTTAAATACTAGCCCCAAACTGGAAACAACTCAAAGGTCCATTAGCCAAGGAATAAATAAATGTGGTGCGCCCATAAAATGAAAAACTAAAAGATACAAAATGACAAACTTCAGACACTTTATCAATATATATGAAACTCGCTGTCATACTGCGTGAAATAGGGCAGCCACAAAAGGTCACAGATATGCGTTACTTTTCTTACTACCGAAGACCTGGTAAGAAACAAATGAAAGAGGCCAGTCCTCTTCTGCTTGTGGTGTGAAGGTGATGTACAGGCCGTCATGAGGAAGGCACTGTGGCAGCAGAAACACGGAGCTGCATGCTGACATGTCAGAGGAAGCATGGGGCTGCATGCTCATGTGTCAGAGGAAGCATGGGGCTGCATGCTGACATGTCAGAGGAAGCATGGGGCTGCATGCTCAGATGTCAGAGGCACAGGAAACAGTGGTGAGGACAGGAAGCAAGGCAAAGTTATGCAACCTCAGGCCCCACCCCACAGTGATGCACTTCCGCTAACTAGGCCTCAACTTCTATTGGTTCACACCTTCCCAAACAGCGCCACCGTCAGGGGACCAGATGTCCAGACGCTTGAGCCTAGTTATGGTTGGCGTTTCAATTGACTCCATGACAGTGTGTGGTGTTGATGGAAGACCAGTAAAGGCCATGCTACCTAAGAGAAGAGATCAATGGGTGCTTGGTGACTCTTGTCATAAACTGACCCCAAGAAGTGTGGACTGGGTTGGTGAAACTGGATTGTATCACATTACGATAGTGATTGTACATCACACGATGAAATTCTTCATCAAAACTTATGAGTTGAGGCCAGATGTGGCAGCACACACTTCTAATCCTAGCACTCGGGAAGCAGAGGCAGGTGGATCTCTGTGGGTTGGGGGCCAGCCTGGTCTACATAGTGAGTTCCAGGCCAGTCAGGACCACATAGTGAGACCCTATTTTAGAAAAATAAACTCATGAATTGTATACTTTGAAAGGTGTGTGGTTTAATTTATTTGCAGCTGTATAGAGTTCAAGCAAGCTTTTTTTTTAATTTGCAGGATTTAACTATTACAAACAAAACTATCTCCCCAAATTCCCAGTTGAAGTCATAAAGCCTAATGGGATTACACATACAGGAGAGACTTCTGCAGGGTAGGTAAGGTTTGATGAGGATAAGGAGCTCTAATCCAATAACACTGGTGTCTTCTGGAAGAGACACTGTAAAGTACACACACACACACACACACACACACACACACACACACGTACACACATACATATACACGCAAACACATATACACACACATATACAAGCACACATGCACAGACATACAGGCACACACAGACACACACACAGAGTCATGCGAAGACACGGCAGGATGACAGGGTGTGTACAAGTCAGAAAAAAGCATCTCCCCAAAAGAAACCCCGACACCCAGCACCCTGGCTTTACACTTTCAGCCTTCAAAACTGTGAGAAATGAGTTTCAGTGTTTTGGGTCACCCTGGCATGCACTATTTTGTTATAGCAACCTGTGGGAAGACTAATACATCTCAGCTCCTGACCACAGGAAACAACTCAGCACCCTTGTCTCTCTGTTCTCCTCAGACCTGTAGAATCTATGTGGGGGCCCACAAAGGTTTCCTAGTGAGAGCTGAGCTTGCCTTATACAGCAGGGCTGCATTAGAGGATTGCTTGACCATGTGCATGGTTACCAGGTGATTGGAATGGTCTGCACTTGGCTGAGCTAGGGGGAGGTCTTTTGCTCCACCCCTTGGCATTCCTATAAATAGCCCTTTAGAAGAGACAGGAGGGACCAGTGGAGAATGATCCAGGTCCTCCCGAGGCTATCCTGTGTTTCTGTTTCTCTCCCCTCTATATTTCTATCTAAATCTCTTATCCCTCTCTCCTCAAGAGTTCCCTGTCATAAAATGTGGGAGCTGGTCTCCCACAAATCTATGTGGAGAGACTTCCCAGTTACAGTTCTACAAATGGTCTAAACAGGTTGCATAGATTGTTCACATGTGAGACCCAAAAGGATGATGGGAACAACCTTTACCCTCACTGTAAATCAGTCTTTAGTGACACTGTGCTCTTGCATTCTGGTGAATCCTGCTTGGAACTAGCCACTGCACCATTAAAGGGCGTGCCCTAGTCAGCATCAACCCAGATGCTTAGCACAGCCCAGAGTCACATGATAGTGGAGCCTCGGCTGATGTACTTCCTGGAGCAGATGAGCCTATGGGCATGTCTGAGGTGGGTTGTCAATTGATACATGAGGGCCCAGCCCACAATGGGAGGTGCCAGCCCGGGACAGGTGGTCCCAGCTGGGCTCTGTAAAGAAGCTAGCTGAACATCAACCTGTGAGAAAGATCATGAGGCAGTATTTGTCCGTGGTTTCTGATATACTTTCATGGCAGTGAGTAAATTCCCTGGTTAGAAATAATTCTGAGTGGAACAGCAAGCAAGTTCCTGCCCTGGTTTCGCTCAATAATGGACTGTGACTAGTAATAAAAAATAAATTCCTTCCCTCCCTGTGTTGCTTTTGATCAGTGTTTGTCACAGAAACATAATGAAACTAGAACATGGTCCTTTTTCTCTGCCTTTCATCCCTTGTGCCAGAAATGATTTCTAGGGGCTAGAAAGATGACTCGGTAGTTAGGAGTGTTTACAGCTCTCACAGAGGCCCGGGTTCAGTTTCCGGCATCCACACAGCTGCTCCCAACCACTCACAACTCCAGTTCCAGGGATCTGATGCAGTCTACTAGTCTCCTGAGCACCACGCACACACATGGTATACATCTATATACAAGCAGGCACCATGCACACACAGTATACATATACATACAAGCAGGCACTCACACTCACGTGGTAAACATACACACACACACACACACACACACACACACACACACACACACACAAGCAGGCACTCGAACATACACATAAAATAAAGATAAATCTTTACAAATAATCCCGGTGATTCATTGGCTCTCATCTTTTTAGTCAACAGAGCCCAGTCCCTATCTCTTCTGTAGTTATCTTACAGGCTCTCAAGGTTTTGGAACTCCAGGGGAAGGAACCCTTTATTTTGACCATGACATGGTAAACTGTTGCACTCAAGGTCTGGCTTTCAATCTCCACAGACAATGATCATTCTTGATATCAGCCCAGCTTCTCCGAGGCAACTCATGGAGAAGAATTTGGGAAGACATGAGCAAAAACAGATGCTCACAGGTAGCAAATGGACTGAGGGTAAACGTTCACCCTGTGTGGCTCTGGGAAGGACTTCGGAGAGATTCTACCACCTCTGACCTTTCTCACGCCTTGTGTTCCACCCACCCGCAAACACTGTTTGCTCCACTTGGGAAACTGGCTCAGAATCCACCTGTCTCTCACCATCTGCACTGCACCATCCTGGCCAAAGACACCAGCATCTCCAGCCTGGATTGTGGCTGTGGTCTCTTAGCGCATCTCTTAACTTCATTTAGCACCCCCGGATTTTCACCAGAAGTTTCTAGATGAGCCACCGGTGATCTCAGCCAGAAGCCATCACCTCCCATCAGGCGGGTCTCAACAAGTCTGAGACCACCAGGTCTCAACAAGTCTGGCTCTCTAAGACCCGCCTGCTTTCAGCCCCCACTGCCCCCCCTTGCCGCTGCCACACACACACACACACACACACACACACACACACACACACACACACCATTGCTGTGTTTCCGCTAACCTGCTGCTTCACTTCACACACAAGAACAGTTCCCTTAAGGCCTCCACACCTGCTGTTACTCCCGCTTGGAATATTTTCCCTCAGATATCCACATGGCTCACTCCCCACTCGCTTCAGGTCTGACCTCAGCTATCCTGTGACAAAGGAGGCCTTCTTTACGGCTGGATCCAACAGAACCACACTGCCACACCTTCTTCCCAGGCTGTCCCGTCCAGCTTGCTCCCGAAATGTTTCTCTAGAACTTGCCGTCACCTGAGTCTCTTTCTTTCCTGACCTTCTCCCCACACTTTAAGGTCAAACCTAACGGGACGCTTCCTCGCTATCTGTTGTCTGAGCCTTGTACTGATGAGAAGATAGAGTGGGACGGAGCTGTCCCAGCTGCCCGTGTTCTCTCTGGCTATGCATACGCCCGTAGGTCTCCAGATTTCAACCCCCATGGACAGCGGTGGAGGCAGAAGAGATCCCACGGTCTGGGTAAGTCCCTCCAAAGGGAGGGGAAGGGACTGGAGAGGACAGGACAGGGTGGCGCAGCTATACCTGGGCTGAGGCAAGAGGCCATCTAAGACAAGTGGGATCAGATAACAGCATCCCTAGCCTCTTCCCCTCCATCCTTCTGGAGGCTTCGTTTTACCCTGCAGCTTCCTCACCTATTGAACTGGGCTGGAAGTGAGTGGCAGCCCATTAACGCCTTAGCTCTCAGGTTACCGCGCAGTGCCTGGAACAGACACAGAGCCTCGTCCATGCGTGCTGTCGTGGACAATGTCACTGCTGACCCCGTGTGCTGTGACACATGGCTTCACCCTTCCTCCAAGCACAGGTCCCTTCCCCTGCTGTCACTGTCCTGTTTATCCCCACCCCTCACGCATTTCTTGTAGCCGTGGGATCTCTACTGCTCTTGCAAGGATCCCCGGTGAACTGTGACCTTTCTAAGGGAAGTTGCAGTCACAACAGGAGAAGCAGCACCACGAGAACTCCGAGTGCATGCCACGACACAAGATCCCAAGTTCCCTTCCTTAGATGGCAAAATCCACCCAATGAAAGACAGATGGTGAACACGCTCTAGTGGCCACTGTCCCTCGGAAAGTGCTGTTCTAGCATAAAACTGAGTTTTCTCTTGAAGACTTGAAAACGAGTGCCACAGTGGTTCTCTTTGGACAGAAATCCTGGGCAATGGGCCCTCCGACAGAGAGTTCTGCGTCAATACGGTTCATCTCAGGTCTTCCTCATATCATTCCATCACCAGCAGGGACAGGGTCAGAACAACTCACCAACTGTCCAAAGTGCTGTATTGCAAACAAACAAAAACTGGTGTAGAATTTTCTTTAGAGACTTCTAAGTAGAAGTAGAAAACAGGTGCTAAAGATGTAGAGAAATCATTTCTTTCTTATTTATAACCCACGTGGCCTCCTGGAGAGGTGCAGCGGTAAGGAGCTCATGAACAGCTGTTTATTAAGTCACCTTCCTTCTAGGGACCGTGTCTCCACAGACCTTCCATAGACATATGAGGGCTAGCCTTCTTATCCTTTCCAACCCCCGTTCTCTCGCAGACTTAGCATCGTGTGGATGCGACCAAGGTTTGCTGCTGGTTCATGGTTCTTGGAGGCCAGGAAATTTAAAAGCATGGTGCTGGCACCTGCTTGGTCTGGTGGGGACCTTCTTGCTGTATCATAGCATAGCGGAGGGCGAGATACCAGGGATACCAGAGGATGTCTCTCCTCTCTTTATCAAGCCACAATTCCATCATAGGAGACCAGAACTCCACAAAGAAAGCTTTCATGGGGTGGGCTGGTGCCTGGGGTCCACCTAAGGTCTTTCTCTGGCAGACCCAGTCATGAGGTCCAGATGAAGTAGGTCCAGATGACTCAATGGCCACTGCTCAAGGGCACAGACAGAAAACTTTGGTAATGTTCACATGGTGTTAATGCTGCATACATTCAGCAGATGAGCCATGTAGCCATGGCTTCCTTGACCTATATTCCAAAGGCTCCATCAAGCAGAGAGGGCCCTAGTAAACATTTGTGGCAGAAGCAGAGCCACCACGGAGTCCCTGAACAAGGGGATGCAGAGCAGAGAGGTGAGGTTGGAGTTGCTGCAAAGTCCCCAACCATGGAAATGCTTCTTGGAGCCATGGGGGTAAGACTGATCCCAAGACTCTCGGCTAGGCTGTAAGAAACATATTTCTGGGGCTCAGCAGTTAAGAACACTTGCAGCTGTTGAAGAAGCCCAAGTTTGGTTCCCAGCACCTACATGTCCATAACTCCAGTTCCAGGAAATCCAGCCTCTATGGGCACCAGGCCTGCAGTAAGGACCCATTATAGATGCAGGCAAACACTCACACACATGAACTAACTAAATTTCTTTGAAAAAAAAATGAATTTATTTTCTTTGTAAATTACCCAATCTTGGGTATTCAGTGACAACAATAGAAAATAGTCTAATATATACACACACAATGAGATTATCTCTACTGTATGACTTGTTTGATTTCACAGGCCAGTGGCTGGAGGGTAATTTGCTTTAGGATTAATCTTGCTTAGAGTCTCATTCAGAAGCGATTCAGATAAGACTCTGGACTTTGGACATTTGAGTTGGTGCTGGATGAATTATGACTTGTGGGCTATTGGGATGGAATAAGTAGATTTTATATGTGAGAAGGACAGGAATTTTAGAGACCAAAGGGAAAATGGTATAGTCTGAATGTATCCCTCAAAATGTATGTTTTAGAAATTAACCCCAAAAGCAACAATATAGGGAAGTGGGCCCTTTGTGAGGCTCCACCCTCATGAATGGATTGATTGCAGTTATTAAAAGGGTTTTCAGAGGAAACTGTGTCACTTTTCACCTCTTTGTCCCTTCTACCATGTGAGGACATGGCACTCCTTCCTCAGAGGACATGGCAAAAAAAAAAAAAAAAAAAATGCCACCTTGGAAGCAGACAGCAGTCCTGTTCAGAAGATGCAACCTGTTGATGTTTTGATCTTAGATTTTTCTAATCTTACAGAGCTATGGGAAATACAATTTCAATGTTCATAAAATTTCCAACCTTGGACATTTTGTTATAGTAGTACAAATAGATTAAAACATTCTATACCTCACTCCTAAAGAGACACTCAGTTTTGGGTCACGTTAGTGACTGTCACAAGTCAGAAAGCTGAGGCCAGACAACACCATACCAGAGAACATAGACACTGGTGTGTCGAGGGAAAGGGACACAGCTTGTGAGACAGGGGCTCTGGTTATAATTCTTGCCATTGCTGTTAGATTTCATCCCCTCTAAGGCACATGGGTACACAAAATACCATCACTCTTGTATCACTAAGAAAAATCCTTGCTGTCTATTAAACGATATGACCGCCTAAGGCCAGTCCTACAGGATATAAGAATCAATCCCACTGGCTTCCCATTTGTTGATTATTTTCATCTACCCCAATGGGTTAGGTAATTTCTCCTGCCTTCAGGTTGGATACTTGACATTTAATAGATAATCCTCAATAGCGAAAATCTAGCCATATGTGCTTGGGGATCGCCTTTCTTAAAAGCTTGTACTTTGCAAAATAGACTAAGAAAGCAAAGCTGATATTGCATCATTCCTTCACTGACAAATATTTACTTCATCAATATCAAATTTATGCCCCCTGTTCTATTTCCTTGACTCTCTGTATAAACAATGACTTTTAGTTTGAATGTCAAACTATAGGAGAACGTTTTGAAATTAATTCATCAGCAATTAATCAACAGTGCATCCCCTTGATAGAAAATTTGAAAACTAAAAAGCTAGAACAACCTACACATTCGCAGACAATGACAAATCCATTACAGCTACTGCCTGGCTAGTAGCCATTTATCAGATGCTGCCAGCCAGCACTGTGGTCACAGATTCATGCCGGTGATCAGTCCCCAAGACACAGTGAGCTTCACCACTGTCCTTACTTAGCTTTCGGGACAGAGTCAGGCCCAGAAATGCAGTATTCACAGTATCTGTGGCCTTATAGGAAGGCTCTCGGACTGTCCACGATTTCAGTTTTGATTTCCCTTCACCATGCATGTACACAGTTGCTACCACCATTAATAAAAGATAGTTGATGCATCTATTGACATCAAGTTCCTTTAAATAATACCCAGAAAGCTGAAAAAAAACCCTATGATTTTTTGTTGCAAAATGTGAGGGCAGGGGATCAGGGAGATGGGTGAGATGTAAAGAGGAAAATAATTCTATAATATTTTAGAAATTTATAGGACTCCTCCAATAAAAACAGAGTGACTACATCTCATTACTTGTTATTTAACAGAAACAGTGCACTGTGGTCTGAACTGCAATGCCCCCAAGTTTACTGAAGTCCTAACCCCTAAGTATTTCAGCAGGTGACTACATTTGGAGGCAGGGTCTTTAAAAAGGAATTAGTGTTAAATGGAGTTATTAGCATGGGCCTTAATCCAGTGTGACTGGTGCCTTCGTGAGAAGAGATCACAAGGCAGTCATGCAGAGAGAAGACTAAAGACAAAGAGGGAGCATGGCTGTATGGAAGCCAAGAAGTGAGGTCCTCAGAGAAGCAGTCCTGCTGGGACCTTGATCTTGAGCTTCTCATCTATGAGACTGAATGTCTGTGAAGGATCAGATTTCTCCTTTGTAAGCCTTTGATACTTTGTTACATCTGCCCTAACACACTGATCTAGACCAGAACATGTGTTTCCTCCTCCTCCTCCTCCTCCTCCTCCTCCTCCTCCTCCTCCTCCTCCTCCACCTCCTCCTCCTTCTTCCTCTTCCTTCTTCTTCATCATCATATAGGAAGATAACACTCTCTGTGCCCATGTATCTGAGTAAGTCTATGCAACTCGTTCTGACCAAAGCACAGAAACAAAATAGAAGAGCTAAGCTTCATTCTTGAGCTGAGACATTTAAAGGCAGTTGTTAATTTTTTACCATGTCTGACTTCTTCCCTGCCATGGGACCACCAAGACCACGTGATCCAGGCAGTAGAGTTACAAGGTGGCAGAGCTCCCACCAGCCTGGTTTTCTGAGACTGCCTGAATCAAGCACTCTGTTAACCTACTTTGGACATAAAATGTGAGACGTATTTATTTAATTTAATCCACTGAAATTGCATGGTTGAGTTATAACTACAGCACAGCCACTTCTGACATACAAATCTACCTCACAAAAGCCAGGGCACCAGAGTGCTAGGAGTTCATGTCATATCAAGTGAGTCCATTATTATTAAATTATTATTTAAGCAAAATATTGCCACTGGTGCACTAGTGCTATTTATATCTTAGAGGTAACCAACAGCTATCTCATTGGACTTAGGGCCTGCTCAGTGGGAGGAAACTCACTTCTGGTACTGCAAACCTAGCCAAGAACACATGGCAGGAGAAGTCATAGATCCCAGAGGACATACTACTGCCATTTTCCTAAACTGATATAGCCTCCAACAACTGTATTTTCTAAATACTCACCCTTACATCCATAGGTAAGTGCAGTTCTCCTTACCAAAGAACCTTCTTTTTTTTTTTTTTTTTTTTTTTTGGTTTTCCGAGGCAGGGTTTCAGGGTTTCTCTGTGTAGCTTTGCGCCTTTCCTGGAGCTCACTTGGTAGCCCAGGCTGGCCTCGAACTCACAGAGATCCGCCTGCCTCTGCCTCCCGAGTGCTGGGATTAAAGGCATGCGCCACCAACGCCCGGCTCCAAAGAACCTTCTTTTAGCAGCTACTGAGGCTGCTGCAGACACTCGCAACCGGTCAAAAGGCCCCAACTGGGACATCTACAGTGCAATCCCTACATCTACGGCTCAGGGAACATCACAGAAGAACTGCAAGAGTTCAAGCCCCTGAGCACCTGAATGAGTGCTCACCACTATAAGACGGTATCTTCTAGATGTGTCAGGGAAACTAGACCTGTGACTCTTAACAATATAGGTGCTTGCACAAGACCAAACTAGTTGACATGCCAACGTGAACGATGAAATATTTAACAAGGTCCTACCACTAGATGAAGAGCTACAGGCAATGAATGGCTATCGAGAGAGGAAGAATCAGTTTTCTTTGGTGACACACCCCTGACTGGTTTCCACTTTTCCATGGTCAGCCCTAAAGAAAGTACATACAGGCAACACAAATTGGACTCAATATAAATTTGTGTGTGTGTGTGTGTACACATATATGAAGTAGACAAAGAAGTCATAAATTCAAGAAGGGGTGGTGGGAACAGAGGAGAAATTGGAGAAGAGAAAAGTGATATAAATGTAGTACTCATGTATGAAGTTATAAAAAAAATTAGACAATGAAACTGTCACTTCTGTGTGTAAAATATAATCATATACAGACTATTTCATTTGTTCAACCTCCAATTGCATATATTTGCATAATCTTAGAGTTGGAAAAGAGTTTGGCAACCAATGAGTCCTACGTCTCATAGGTCATAGATAATACACCCAAGATCCCTTCAGATCAAATGATTCACCAAAATCCAAACCACATCAGCTGAAGGACTGAAGCCGAGGTGCCAAGTTTGTCAAGGCGAGTCAGTTAGTATGTAGTAAGAAGTCTGTAACTAATAGTAACGTGCTTTCTCACATGGCAATCCCGCCACTAGGAACTGGCTTACTAGAAATAGCTGAATAGATACACACACACACACACACACACACACACACACACACACACACACACTTATAAAGATGCACATGTATAAATAAAGAAAAGTCCACAATGCTAATAATATATGTGTTTAAGTAATCCAAGCGCCCAATGCGCTGGGAATTGATTTAATAAATGATGGTTCACACCCAGCTCAGATCTATATAGTCATAAAGGATTCAGTCTTTTCGCTGACATAAAATACTTATGTCATTTTGATAAAAACAAGAAAATCAAAGATGAAGATGTTTTAACTTAAGTGCACTGAGTCATATCAATTGCCTCTACACTTCTGGCTCCTTTTTTTTTAATTCCCTTTTTCATTGTGCTTTGTTGGATCTTTGCAACAGAACCCAGCTAGCTGGGCCAGTTCACCCATCCACTAGCTGAGGGATATCATGTGGGGGGCAAAGCCAAAAACTTTGGGTCTCCTATCAAGCTAAGTGTGTTCCCTGAGACCCTGCTGAAAGTGTCCAGGACAATGCACACAGTGCAGGTACATAATCAATATTCACATCCCATCTCTGACAACCTGGAGGAGCAAGATTTCCTGTGGTTTGACTTGTATTTACTTTGGCTCTTTTATTTCTATAAAAGTTCTCTAGTTAAAAAAAAAAAACTATAAATCATTCTGTTTATTTCTCATCCTGAAATACAATGAAAAAGGCTGTTTTTCTCAAAGTAGTGCTTACCACTAAGCTCTGGTGATATTAGGCATTCCAATATTTAATGTTGCTTCTAAAGAGAATTTCGTTGTTTCAGTGCTGAACTGATAAACCGCTTTGCTGGGAAGTTAATATTGACTGAGTCATTCCCAGGTAAGTAAATTGTATTTATCAGATGTAACTGAAAGCTCACACACACACACACACACACACACACACACACACACCCCGTGAGACACGCAGCATACTGTGCCTTCTTCTCTCCAGGAGCCAAGTGTGGGCCTCTCTCCTCAAGCCCAAGAGAGGGTGGCCAGGACATGGGTCTTACAGTGAAGACTGGATCTTTTCAGAGGGATGTAGCCAAAGCTCAGCCAGGGCTTTCTGTAAGGTTCAACCCAGTGTGTTCTGAGCACCAACGACATCACTTGAACTTATTTCCCCAGGCCATAAGCATGAAAGATTTCTGTGACTTTACATCTGGAATCAAAATTCAACTAATCCACACTCACCCAGTGTCTCTTCAGACTATAAATGCTTTTTCGGAACTTAAGCACAAACTGTAGCAAGACTGCAAAGAACAGAAGACACGGATCTCGGCTGTCTCTGAATTTGGCAAACTCCTGTCAGAGAGGACCCCCGGGACTGAGGGCTCCCTTTCAGCCTTTATGGCCCCGCACGTGACCTGTTTTGTTCACAGCTGATTAGCCCCACACAGCTCCTGTCTCCCATCCCTGTTCTTCCCACCGCCTGTGAATTATCATTCTTCAGTTTCTACTTCTTGGAAAACCCAGCCTCTGCAAAATGAAAACAGCCCATTCAAGGTCAGGAGGGCAGTCAAGCAAGAACCGTCCATGGCAAACTGGCAGATTATAAAACCTTAGAGGGCGGGTCCTCTGCCTCTCACCTCCCCCCCCCCTCCCTGCCGGCACCCTGGGTAAATGTTTTTGTTGACTGTCTCCCAACACAGTTTGGAGGCAGGATGTCTTAGAGAGGCACTGGAAGTTAAAACTTCAGATTGTCAAAGGGCCTTCAAAGCAGACATGCCAACCGCCCCCCTCCCCCGTGCACTGAGGGGAGACTCAGAGTTCAAACTTAATGATTATAAGGAAGGTCCTTAGTCCCAGCAGCTCGCAGCAGAAGCCCTGAGGGTTGTTTGCCTAGAGCCCTCAACCTAGAACAGGTAAGCCAGTGTATAGTTGGTGCCCGGAACTTTATAGAACGTCACAGGTACTCCTACAGGCATTAGAAGACTGCAGGAGGTTAAGACCCTTTAGTAAGACTGTATTTTTTTTAAAGGCTGGTGCAACTCTCACCTCTCACAATAACAACTAAGTCTGTTTCAGTTAACTGTTAACTCCTTCTCAAAATGCTCCCAAGTTCAGTGCAGCGATACCCACTTAACCTTGGACCAAGCCCCGCCTTCCTCCACCCTGCTCCTGGTTACTTCTCTGTGACCCCAGGACACGAGACCCTCTCAAGCAGCTTCTTCTCTCCCGGGTACCCCTGCTTCCCTCCCAGGTACACACATATCTTCTCGCACCTGGCGGGATGGGAATCCTCCTTCCTCGGGAGCACCTATGCAGGAAACTGCATTGGATTCGTGACAGCAGGAGGCGCCAGGCACACATGCACGCACCCACACCTGCGCCTCTACCTGTATCTGCACCTGTACCCGCACCTACACCCGCACCCGCACCCGGGGACTAAAGCTGCGTGCCTCGATTCCTGGAAAGGAAGCTAAGCTTGTAGCCACTGGAAACACATTCGGACAGCCAGGGGCCCCACACCCGCGAGAAGAGGGAGCGTGGGAACAGCGCGCGCAACAGGAGGTGACAGTCAGGCCAGTGCAGGGAAGCAATGATCGCTGCCAGACCAGACACAGAGCCGTGTGCAGGGATTATCGCTAAATATTAGAAACTGCAACACGGGCATCTTAGACGCTCCAGGTACCTCCCTAGGAAGGAAGACGGGGAGCCAGGTACCAAACGTGGAGAGACTGGGGGGAAAGGAAGGCTATCGAAGAACCTGGGGTTCAAAGCCAGGTCCGGGGAGGATTCCAAGCTTGTGCCTGATCCCTGGGATAGCTCTCTGCAGACGCATGCAGGGCTCACCTGGCGTGTGCTCTGCTGCTGGTCCATGCCCGCTGCGATCACCTGCGACTGTCCCGGACAACGTGCCCCTGGCTGCAGCCACTCATAGAGCGCGCCCAGCTGCTGTGCCCTTGCACCATGCGCCTTGCGCCTTGCTTGCTCCAGCGCGAGAAGGGTCTGGTCGCTTCAAGGGACTCTGCCTGCCAATCTGAGCCTCCACTGCCTTCACTCCTCCAAAGGTCCCAAGGCCAGCGAGTGCCTGGGTCCTAGCGCCCCTCCGAGGATGTTGATCCCCGACTTTGAGTGGCTTAGCGGCTTCCTAGTTACTGGACTCTGAGCAACGCCTTCCTGGAAATCCTAGGAAGTCAAATCTCACTGGCGTTCCGGAACCTGGTGCCTTTCTTGGGACTCAGGATTCAGGTTCTAAACATCTGCTGACCTTAGCTAGGGCTCTCCACAACCCCCTCGCTGGGGCTCTATCCCCAGGAAACAGCCGATCAAGTTTGACAACATCTCTCAACTCAAATTTGTTTGCATACTCCCCCATTTGTCTATATTTTGGGTACTGTTTGAAGGGTTGGTACATGCTACACATGTACTCTGAAAATGATATGAACTATATTCTCAGACGTGCTTATATTATTTTAAAGAAATGTTATACTGCTCAGATATATATATATATAAATGTATGAATATATATACCTATACATATAATGTGTATGAATATATATATGTATATCCCCATTTGTAGTATTATATACAGTAAAGGGTATCTTTCATATTTAAAGGAATGTATAAACAGCACGTGTGTGTGTGTGTGTGTGTGTGTGTGTGTGTGTGTGTGTAGGGGGTGAACCCTCAGCCTTAATTGGGCAGACAATTTGTAAACATGAGTCACACACAGATCAAGCCAAAAGCACGCTGATAATCCTTGAACCCTCCCCCTCTACCGCAGCTGCCCCCACCAATCTGTTTAGGGAGCTGGACTCATTAGCGGTCTAGGTACATACTGTGAAGCTCTTCTAAAAAGTAACCCCTTATATGTGCAAATGTCTCCACTGTAAAAAGGTTTGGTGGCGTCTTGTCTGTGGATGTCATCCCAGACGGTACACATACCTGGCTCCTCCAGAATTGAGGGATTTCTAACAATGACCTAGAGAGCTACCCACAGGACTGAGTCAGTCCAGCCAAAAGCAAAGACCAAACAATCTGTTCCCGCTGACTTTCTCATCCAGAGAAGCTGATGAGATGTCTAACGGCAGAACAGGAAAAGAAGCCATTTTTAGAAGTAACACCTACATCCCAGGATGTGGGGAGAGACAAAGAAAAAGATTTTCTTGGTGTTAGCCGCTATACAGAGTCCTCTCATAAGACTCGAGAGCCATATTAATACAGTTTTTATGGGTTTTGTGGAATATTTTTCCCACAAGCCGTGCCTCTGCGTAACACATTCTAAGATGGCCCCCAAGAGTCCCCACCTCCTGTGTTCATGTCCTGTGTCATCCCCTCCCCTTGGGTGTGGGTGGAACCTGTGACTTGCTGCCTACTGATGGAATATGGCACTGACAGTGGGGATGTTGCCACAGAGAGTGGGTTATACAGCCTTTCTGGGAGACTCGGCAGCTTGCTGGCGTTGGGGAACTAGAAAGCTGTGTTAGGATGCCCACATGACCAGGAGCTAAGGATGCCTTACCCAAGACCTGGTTAGAACCTGAGACCCCTTAGTCACACAGATGGAAGGGAGCTGAATTCTGCTGACAACTAGGGAGACTTGATCGTGACCATTCTCTGGGGTTCACCTGGAGCTGAGACTGTAACCCCAAAGGATGAATTGACTGAACTTTTCAGATAAGATGCTAAAACAGAGGACTCCAAAAAGCTACACCCTACTTCAGACACACAGGAACTATGACAGTAAGCAGTGTCTTCATGCGGATGTGTGAGTGTGTGAGGGTGTGCGTGTATACATTTGCATGCGTGTGTGTGTGTGTGTGTACACTTGGAGGCCAGAGGTTGGCATTAGGTATCTTCCTCTATCGTGTCCAGGTTTAGTTTTGAGACAGAGTCTGCTACTGAACCTGGAGCTCACAAATCCAGTTAAGACTGGCTGACAAACAAGCCCCAGAGGATCCCCCTGTCTCCACCTCCCCGGAGCTGGGATTACAGGGACAGACTACAGTATTAGCAACAGCTTTCATGTGCGTGATGGGGATTGAACTCAGGTCCTCACGCTTGCACAGGAAGCATTTTACTGGTTGAACTAACTTTTTTTTTGAAACTAGTAAATTTGTAGTGTTTTGTTGTGCAGTGAGAGAAAAACTGACATGCATCTCCCTTCTGCAGATGGAAAAAAATGTGACAAGAGAAAGTGAATTAAAGGGGCCAGAACAATTTAAGGTAGCAGCATAATGTATTATTATGGCATCCTCAGAGCCTTTGTAGGCCTGCATAGCCAAGGAGAAGCAGACCAGGAAAATCATCAACGGTGAAGAGCCATGCCAAGGCTGAGAGTTGGTGGAGGATGGAGAAAAATGCGGACTGCAGCAGGCAAAGGGGACGGGCGTTTTCTTTGGGGCCATCAATCAGTTCCCAAATCACGACACAGAGACTTCTTATTAGTTTTGAGTGATGGGCCTAGCTTAGGCTTGTTTCTGGCTAGCTCTTTTCACTTAAATTAACCTGTTTCTCGGTATCTACCTTTTTGCCTCGGGGCTTGTTACTTTCTTTCCTCCAACTTGTTACTTTCTTTCCTCCGGCTTGTTACTTTTCTTTCCCTCTGTGTATCTTGCTTTCTCTGCTTCTTGTGTCTGCTGGCAGCCGCCTGGCATCTTGCCCCAGGTGTGCCTCCCTCCTTCTCCCTTGTTCTCTCCTCCCTCTTCCTCATTCTCTCCTATTCGTCCTCTCTGCCCACCAGTCCTGCTTCGCCTTTCTCTGCCTAGCTATTGGATGTTTGGCTCTTTAATAAACCAATCATGAGCTTTAGGCAGGCAAGGTGAAACCACGAAACACATCTTTACGTAATTAAACAGATGCTGCACAAACAAGCATAACACATCCTTACATCGTTAAACAAATACAGCACAAGCGTCACACACCTCTACAAAGTTAAAGTAACATTCTGCATCATAAACAGTAACATTCTGCAACATAAATAGTAACATTCTGCAACATAAATAGTAACATTCCGCAACATAAACAAATGCACCACATCTTTGCCCAGCTAAAATAATATTCCACAACAGGATGGTTTGCCAAACTGGATCCAAAGATGGAGGAGCAGAAGTGTTTCCAGAAAGAAGGGTAAATAAATTAAGAAAAAACAAAAACAAAGGAAGAGAACAGAAAGAATGCAGGAAACAAAGTCTCCAAATCCCTTTTCTAATGATCTATAAAAGACAGACCCAAGCCATGTCACTTGCTTCTTGGAGTGTGAGGTTTTCCAGAAGAGCTCTCAAGAGATGCTGGGTAGAAGGGCATCTATTTGCAGTATGTGCTGCAAATGGTCCATTGTTCCTGAGATATTACATAAAGCCAGGCAGTGTCTCAACATCCTCAGCCCGAGTTCTAACAGCTGGCATGAATTGTTAGGCTTTAAGCATCTTTGGATGCCTGACATTTACGTTTTCTATTGCATTCCTGTTGTATGTGGTGAAGTAGAGCCCAATCCTGAATATTTATTATCCACTGTGTACCTCCAAAGGCACTGCAGAGTGGTGTATGACTCTAAAAGAGGAAGGGGAAGAGGGGAGGGGAAAGGAAAAGGATAGAAGAAGGGAAGCAGAGCTGAGGCAGGAAAGGAGGAAGAGACACAGAACCACAGGCACAGAATTCCAGTGTGGTGGGGCGGGGTGCAGGAGAGTAGAGCTCTGTTCTCACTCCTCACCGTCCCTGACCTGGCTATATCTGAGTGTGAATCTCACCAATGGCTCACAGCAAAGCTTCCCCGCCAAAACCTGGTGTCTAAAGTGAGTAAGGACTCCAAAATCAAGCTCTGCCTCCCACCTCCCTTCTTCCTTGTCCACACCAACCAGCCACCACTTGCACTGTAGTGTCCCTACCCCATGTGCCTCCTTGAGCACCCTAATGCCGAGATGAAATAATCTATTTGGGTCCCAGCCATCTTCCTCTGATCCAAGCCAGGAACATCGGCAAAGCCAATACAACAAATTCAACCTAGATGCACCAAAACATTCACTCTCCCTACTCATGTCTATCAATTTCTTCTCCTCTCAGAGCCTAACATTTTCTCAATGTCTTTTTTTTATTTCAATTGGTTCAGCACTGAACCAGATACTTTGAATCCCTCTAAAATCTCCATAACATGTTCATCAGGGTCAGAAGATGGCTCACTGGGTAATGTTACCTGATGCCAAGCCTGATGATTTAAGTTCAAATCTGGGGACCCATGTGGTAAAAGGAGAGAAGTGAGTTCCACAATCAACGTCCCCTGACCTCTATATGTGTCATGGCATATGCACTATTACACACACACTCATATATATATATATATATATATATATATATATATATATATATATATATATATACAAAATAAACAAATAAAAATATAATAAACATGTTTTTAAAGGCCATTCATTGGGCATTCTGTTCTGTTTGCTCTCTTTGGAAAGATGAATCTTGCTGGGGAAGGTGAATGAAATGGACAGTCAAACCAAGTTTCACCAGTTCACAGCCGTGCTGAAGACCCTGTATCTACCTGTATGGCATATAAGCTGAAGTCAGATGACTTCTGACTGGCTGTTGGCTAGTGGGCTTTCGGACTTTCAGACATGCTGTGCAAGTCTGTAATTCAGCAAGAAGATGTAAGGGAAGAAGGAAGTGTTTTCCTCATAGGAAACAAGATGCCTGGTCACCCATTATTGCTCCAGCAGTGATAATCTATTGGTGGCACAATTCTGGTTCTATGAAGACAGCTAAAACAAGTGAAGGTGCACCATTTAGGTTCCATTGAGTGTGCCACTGGTCACTCTTCCTCAGAGATCAAGGGTGCTAAAGGTACTTATTGACAAGCTGGTGTTTCTCACAATATCAAAGACCAGTAAACACTGGATACAGTCGTTCATGCCTGTAATCCCATCACCTGGGAAACTAACATAAAAGAATGGCAGTCCTTAGGATGCCCTTGGCTATGTAGCAAGAGCTTGTGAAAGGCAGACAGAGATGGAGGGGGAAGGAAAAAGGGGAAAGAGGGGGGGGAAGGAGAGAGGGAAGGAAGGAAGGAAGGAAGGAAGGAAGGAAGGAAGGAAGGAAGGAAGGCCAAGAAAGGAGGAAGGGGAAAGGAAAGGAAGGCAGACCAACTGGCCAGTGCTGGTGAGTGTTTCTGGTCTTTGACAGTTTCTAGAGAAGATGAAGTTTGGCCTTACATGACCATTGAGATCCCTGTCAGTACCTGCATTAAATGCCCACCTGTAATTCATCCATTTGTGGGCACAGCACTGCCTTATAATCACCATCCTTGCCCCAAACGGAAGGACTATACAACTCCATCATCTGACACCAGACATCATCTGACTTTGAGAAACCACTTGGTGTCACCTCAGGCCACCTTACTCTAAAACTCTGTAGACCCAGGATACTAGCCCCAATTTCTCATAGTCATCTTGAAATACTTGGCATAATCATGCAAAGACACTACAATGAAACAAACTTCCTACAGAGTTGTAGACCAAATTTTCCCAGCCTGTATCCCTGACTTTGGGATGTCTCAAGTCAAAAAGAAAGAAAGGAATAGAAAGTTCAGATGACATGTGAATGAGCACTAGTGATATGGTTTGCAGGTACAACTTTGCAAAGATTAAGCTTAGCCAAGTGTGGTGGCTCACAGCCCTCAATGATGAACTATGACTTGGAAGTGCAAGATAAAATAGACCCTTTCCTTCTCTAAGTTGCTTTTGGTCAGGGTGGTTGTCATAGCAACAGAAAGGAAACTAGCACAAAATCCAAGGGAAGATGTCAGGGAGGCAGTTAGATCTCTGAACCTATAGCTTGAAACAATGGCTAGCTGGCTGTAGACATAAACTTGGGAGCCATCTGTGTATAGATGTTACTATGAGCTGAGACCAGGATGATGTCACTTAAGGAGGAGGAGTCACCAGAAAGGAGCAAAGGGCAGAGAAATATACTCTGGGTCTGGCAGCTCTTAGAGGGTGAGTAGCGAAGGGAGCGCCAACAGAGACGAAGGAGCTGGGGCCTGCATGCAAGACAGGAGGAAAACATGTACAGGTAGTGAAGTTAGCTAGGGAATTTGCCCACTAATGGGAGGAGCTAGGAACTGGGGAGCCCCAGAAAGAGTCAATGCAAGAGAGAGATGATGAATTGTGTACTACACCTGTGAAGGGCGGATGAGGGAATCTTGGAGTGGAGAAGACCAACAGAGACATGGAGATCATTCATAACAATCCAGAAAGAGCTCATAAGGTCAGCAGCTTTGGGAAGGAATGAAGAAGAGAAGAGGAAAGAAACTCTGGGGTAAACTAGGACTTGGGAGCCCGTGGTTGTGTGTGGGTAACTCAGGGATACTGATTCCTCCAACCAAGACAGAAATGAATTGTATACAAACAAACAAGAATGAACGGGAGTTTTGAGCGTGTGGGTTTGAGGCACCCATGTTTCACCCAAGAGAGATATCTGGCAGGCCAGCAGGTGAAGGAAACATATTTGGATTAGGATTGGGAAGTCAGGCATCAACACACAGGTCAAAGGAAGCTCTGAGGACCAAAAGTGACCGCCAGCTTCCAAAGGGGAGACGAAATGGATGGCTGTGGAAAGGGAATCCATCTTTGGGCCACCAGCTGACCTCAGAATAACTTCTTCTGGAGCAAGGACTACTGAGAATAGAGGCGTTCCGCCCAAAGCCTACTTTTGACAGTATGTAGGGGAAGATGTGGAATGCAGGGCTTCCTTCCCACATGTGAGACAAGAACTCCGACACGAAGTTATACCCCAAGCCCTTTCTTGTTAAGTTACCCAGGCGGGTCTTGAACTCCTCTGTGCTCCAGGGAATCTCTGGCCTTGGGACCCTCCCACCTTAGTCTCCAGTGTAGCTGAGATCACAGACATGCCAGCAGGCCCTGTTCTAAGCAACACATTCTAGATGGAAGGGTTATTTTGTCCTTTAAAAGACGAGGTGTGGGTGCCTGGGGTGGGGAGGGGGTCAATTATAAAATACTTACGTTTCCCAAGATTTACTATTAAGAATAAAAATTCATTTTCATCAAATTCCCACAACTCTTAGTAGTTGATTTGTTTTTTCAAAAGAAGGTAATGCAGGCAAATTAAGAAAACGTTCCCCCTTAGGTTTTGACAGGCTCTTCTCCCTGCTTCCTCTGTTCCTACTCCCCAAATTGGTTTTCCTTCTGTTACAGAGAGTACCCAGACTAATACACAAGTCATCATCCTCAAATTTATAAATATCCCATTTAACAAAGACTTTAGAAAACAAATTGATGTTTTAAAACCAGCCAGCCACCTTCATAATCAGGTGCCTGGTGTTCATATGGTTACTCAAGCCAGTAATAACAGCTTGCGGGCCTTGTACCCTATCTCCAGTTGCTAGGGGCTAAAGGCCCAACTAACAAATGAACTCAAACCACCCTTCCCACGTGCCTTCTATTTATCTGTAGGGTTAGAGGCCAGAGGTGTTGGTTTTCCAAAAACAAAGTAGTTAGTGAGGATTCCACACCTGTCCATACCCGTGTTCAGCTCTTTCCAACTCAGACATCCACTTCCTACCCACCTGACAGATCTCTTCATCCCCTTCTCTACCAAGAACTGGTGCTATGGTTCATGTGTGGTTTGAGTGTGTTGAAAACTGGGCTCTCAATGCGGTGAAGTAGAAGGGACTATGTGGACCTTTAAGAGGCGGGGCCTAGGGAAAGTGTATGAGGTCATTAATAATGCCATTGACCTCCAAAAGAACTGATAAAACTCTCATGGGAGTCCAGTTAGTTCCTGTAAGAAGGCTGTTATAAAGCAATAAGCTCTGCCACTCCTAAGGTTCTTTGGCTTCCTGTCTTGTCATGTGACCTCTCACAGGCACACATGTCCCTACCATGATGCTGTCTGCCATGATACAATGGCAGACCTACGAGCAAGAGGGAACTCCGTCTGCACTCAGCTCACCTGCTGATACCTGCAGCGTGGTGTAGTGTCCTGCTTCCCCCTTGGCTGTCTACTCTCCAGCCAGCCAGACAGGGCTGCCATTTCGCACATCCTGTACCCAGCTCCCACTGCGTTAAGCCCTTTCATCTGTCCGACTTGAGGGTTTCCAGGTGCAAAGCAAACCCAGCTGTCTTCACTGCATAAATGAGTGGCGGAATTAATTGAGGTAAAACTGCGTGCATGGGTTAGAACCTTGTTCTTTTAGGTGACTAGAAAAGACTGAGGGAGGGGCTATCCACCACCCTCACATAGCCTGAAAGAAGGTGGAAGTTGTAGGCGAAGAGTGACTGGAAGCAGAAGAGCCAACAGTCATCCACCTCCTTCTCCCAGGTCCAAGAATGCTGGCTCCTGATGAGAACTTTGAACTCCTCTGTTCCTCAGGTTCTGAATGAACATTTTTTACATTGCTTGGGGTTCTTAATGTTTCATTAGTTGAGTTGTTCAGAGAAATCTTAATCAATGTCCAGTTAGGTTCCAGGCACAGTGCTGGCCATTGGGGGTTTCATAATGGTCAACCTGGCTCTGCTGCTATAATGGACAAGCTTGTAATCTACTTCCAACTCAGACATCCTTCACAGTCCAGCTGATTCCCTGAGTTTCTTACTTTTATAAAACTCTCAGGATGACACGTATGTTTGGAAGATATTTGTCAAAGGAAGGCTTGTTGTTACTTGGGTTTCCTTTGGGATCATAGAAATACTGATGCTAAGGATGGTCAGGATGGGTTTGTGGTTTAATATCCAAGTGCCCCTCAAGATCAACTTTCATCTCCTTTACCCATTGTGTGTTCTAGGAAGTTGGCATAGGCATCAGAGGGACCCTGGCTCTCTGACTTCCAGTGAGGCAGGTTTAGCCAAGGAAGCACCATCCCAGGGTCCAGAGCACTGGTGGCAGTTGCGCCCTTAAGCAGCATCTCCCAAACGCAGTCCTTCAGTGGAGTCTTCCATGCTTTACCTGCCCAGGGGTAGGAAGAGCTTCCCACAGGTACTGCTCACCCCTTAACCCCTCCTACACCTGCTTCATAGCCACTCACCCCTTTCCAGGATGAACTTGATTCACATCCTGTGCCTCTCAACCTATAGATACAGATTCATGAATTCTTCAAGAAAAATATATTACTTCTGTCTGTGAGCTTCAGAAGTATTTGGAAGTACATCGTGATTTTACTACTGCCAGCAAACAGATTTTCAAAACAAAAACCCCAAACTTCTCCTTGATAGGATGGAAGTATGCTAAGATGAAGGCCAGGCTTAAGACATCGAGTGAAACACACATACAGGGAGGCTGGTGACAAATGCTTGCCATTTCAAGTTCTAGTAAGTCACAGCCAGAGGAATCATGTTCAAACCTTACTGTGAGGCATCACCCATGCCAGCTCTTTCTCCAAGTCACGTTCCTAACAGGCAAAAGCAACACTCCCACATGATCTCGCGTTTTCTATTTGCTTAGCTAGCCTTCTGGGTGGACTGCATACTCAGACCCTTGTTTTTGTGTGCTCGGTTGCTTTACACCTCCTATGCAAGGGGCTTCTTCTCCATGAACGGCCAAGCTCCCAGTAGTTCTCCAAGACGATAACTTGCTTTCTTCTACATCCTTGGGCCACATTGTTTGTAGTTACACACGTCATCACCTGCTTGTGCCAGAATTATTTACACTCAGTTACTTTTCGAACTCCTAGGTTTTGAAAGGTCTTGAGGGCTGGACATCTTCTGTGACTTTGTTGCCTCTGACTGACACCCGGCAATATCTCAAAAGTTGACATTTCCAGCTAAATCTTTGTTGGCTGACGAAATAAATGAATGGACGAATGAGCAACAGAATCATTTGCACTTGGGGTGGCAATACAATTTCTTCCGCGTCTCCGAAGACCAAACCGTATTTCGCATAATTTGCCCAAAAATAGAAGATTCACAAAGCAAATGCCACTATATTTGAGAAGAAATATTTTCAGATTGTTTCCATATGTGTTTCTATATATAAAGGGTTATGTAATATTTTAAATCCAATTCAACACCATGTGGGTATGTATCTTCTAGAAGCTTAGGATGGTGATTTAGGGCAGAGCTTAAAACAATAACTAGAAAGTTCTTAAAGGGGATTTGTTCGTCTATTCTCCAGTTCTGTTCATTTTCTAGAAGTTTCTTGTCTAGGTGTGGCTCCATCACTAGCCATCTGTGACTTCTGACTTCTTGAGGCAGAACTGTTCTTCTCCCCTGAGTTTCCCTGCCCTTTGTGCAGGGCTTTTTATCCTACTGTTCTGTGGAATTTACATGTATGTCCGAGATGCGTATATGAAACCGTATGTCCCTCATGGGCAGATCACCCATCTTCTTTGCCTCAGTCTCCCCCATACTTGCCATTGCTCTTGCCACAGGGTATGCACGCAGTAGACATGGACAGAATTGGACTGACCTCAGGGTGATTGTGTACTTTGGACCCTAAAATGGAACCAGTGCTCTCACTGGTTTAGAATCCTGTGGCGCCCACTTTAGGATAGTGAAACATTTCTATATCAGTGCTTCTTACTGAAGGGGGCGAGATTAGAGTCTCACCGCCAATTCGGGAACACATTCTCTAAGAACTAAAGGAGAGAACTTGAGATAGGACCATATTTCAGAGTAGAGGGAGGAGGGGAAACTACCAAGGTTAGAGCATCTACTCAATGCTCATCCATTCCACTGCCTCATCACTTCAAATGCTCAGGATGTCTGCAGGCCCATGCTGCAGCAGGACATCCCCAGAGTCGATGGGACCATTCTTAGACACAGAACTAGTGATGGCTCTGTTGCACTGGGTTCCAGGATGGGGATGTGGTCCAGATTATCTCTAACATGTCCACAAAGCCACGGGGCGATGAGCTCATTGTCTTCCACATACACTGGGTTTCTATTCTTGGAATTCTTACTTCTGGGAGTCTGTAAAACACTATCCCCTCTACCCACTCTGATCTTTCTCCTCTTCCCTTTACCTGGCTAATCAGACTGGTCCTCTGGACAAGTAATTCTCAAACTGTAGTTTCCAATCTAGCAGCCTCAGCATCATCCAGGAGCTTGGAAATGCACATTCTTGGGGTCCACTCAGATCCTTGGTCAAAACCTCTGTGGGGTGCGGACCAGGATCCAGCATCATAGCAAACTGTTGGGCTCTTCTTATATATGTTGAAGTTTGACCAGCACCGTTCTGAGCTTTCTCTTAACTGCATTGCCCCAGGCAGGCCTTCCTTGACCCCATTTCCCCAGTCCGTGCTGGCCCCTGCTGGTGTCCTCGTTCATGTAGTCTCACAATCTGTAAACTGTAGGATCATCAACGCATTTGTTTAAGGCAGCAGTTCTCAACCTGATAGTCATGACCCCTTCACAGGGGTCACTGAAGACCATCAAAAAGCACAGACATTTACATTACAATTCATAACAGTGGCAAAATTACCATTATGAACTATCAACGAAGTAATTTTATCCTTGGGGTTCGTCACACCCCAAGGAATTGTATTAAAGGGTCACAGCATTAGGAAGGTTGAGAACCACTTTAAACTTTGAAGTATATCTTGCTTAGCAGATGAGTTCTTATGAACGTAAGGACTACACGTATCTGGAGTTTTATGCTGCGCCTGGCATCCCTCGGTACTCAATAAACACTCACCCTTCTGTCAGTTTCTCCTGCCCAGTCTGATTCTGACTCTCCCTGCCCTTGGGATGCTGGAGTACTTATGGAGCCCAGCACTTCACAGAGCATGAAGATAGCCAAGTCCCCTTCTTCCATCCAGGGGGACACTGTGGGACACCACCCAGGGCCCCTGAACCACAACTCCCCTTATTTCCTTTTACATAAGCAAAAGGTTCTTTTACATAGAAAAGTTGGAGGATTCGGGCAATTTGTTGTGTGCTGACAAACTGAGATAATAATTCTATCAAGTAGGCCAGCAAGAACATTCTTGGCCATACTAGATTTTCAGATTGGGCTGCTCTTGCTTGTCATGCTGCAGAGCATGGACTGGATCAAGCCAGGCTGTGTTGTCATTGTTCCTGGTGAGCCAGCGTCTCATTCATCCCTTCCAGGCATAGTGTGTGTGTGACATGGAGTCAATGTCACCCTTTGCCTTGGCTTGGTTACATAGGTAAAGATATCTAGACTTCAATATCCTTGAAAAAATAATTTTCAAAGATTTATTTATTGTGTGTGTGTATGTGTATGTTTGTGTGTGTGTGTGTGTGTGTGTGTGTGTGTGTGTGTGTGTGTGTGTGTGTGTGTCTGGTCTGTCTGTCTGTCTGTCTGTCTGTCTGTCTGTGTATGTGAATGTGAGTGCAGGTGTCATGGAGGCCGAAGGTATCCGATCCCCCTGGAGCTAGAGTTACTGACAATTGTGAGCTGCCTATTGTGGTTGCTGGGGACTGAACTTGGGTCCCCTGTAAGAACAATTTGAATTCTTAACTGCTGAGCTCTAGTCCTACAAAAAAAATTTTTTTTGGTAGACACACCCTTTCTTGTGACCAATAGAACTGTACTGTAAGGTCCCCCTCAACAATAGCATTGCTCATTGTTTATTGTCTGAGTCTTTAGGACCACACAGAAGCTCCTAGACAATACCCAAAAGGATTATGGAATAGGAATGGCCATGTCTACCCCCAGTACCTGGTAGGAAGCACACAGCATCTTTGCCTGTGGGGAACATTTGTGAGGACCTGATGGAACCCACAGGGGAATTCAGAAGTGAGCCTGATGTTAGGTGCTGGCTATGAAATTTTGTCTGCCCCAGCTCTGTTGCTGGGTAACAGCCTATTCCACGCCCTTTCTGTTTGTTTTAAAACAGGGTAACACCATGCAACCCTAGCTGGCCTAGAACTTACTGTGTGGCCCAGGCTGGCTTCACATTTTTCAATCCTCCTGCCTCAGCCTTCTGGGTGTAGGAATATAGAACCCTGGCTAATCTATGGCAATTTTCTTCAGTTTTTAGAGAAAGGTGACAGGAAAGTCGAAGGCAACCTCAAGTCAAGTGTGTGTGTGTCCTCAATAAAACACAGGCTGCTTCATTAGTCCTACAGAGACCTTTAAACCCAGGCACAAAAATCAAAACCAAGGACAAACCAAGGTCAGGGCAGTGAAAATCATTGACACGCCCTTCTAAATACCCAGGAAGATTTCAGGTGACAGGACCTGGCACTGGGCCACCTCACAGGGTGGGGTGTCCTTGTCTTCTGGCTTTAAGTCCTCAGACCCTGTTGTCTCTCTAACTGGGAAGGCCCTGGGCCTCTCTTATCAGATTGCTGCATCAGAAGCCTGAAAAACAAACATCTTCGAAACTGGGTACAAGGAAATCCAATTTCTCCAGGGTCAGAGGCTGAAAAACACTGTGAGCAATCTGGCCTTGGAGGTGGAAGGTGCATGGAGATCCACCTGGAGCTTCATTTCCGGGTCAGAACGGGGACACAGGTTGGCTTAGAGAACTGCCCCTGGGTTTTAGGCCCCCAGAAGAGGTAAGAGGGACACTTTTTGACAGGATTAAGGACCCTCTCCCAGCTGCAGAGCAAGGGTTTGAGGAAAGCCGGCTGTTACCAGTGGGACGCGAGTGCCGTTCTCTTCCCTGTAGGCGTGTCCCCAGAGGCGGTTTCTGCACGTGGGAAATCATTTGCTTCACAACCCAACGTCTCCTCATTGTTCCTGCCTTCTGGATTCCTCTTTGCTCTGAAATCTGCCCTGCCTCGGAAAGGTAAAAACCCGTGAGATCCCAACAGAAGACAGCCCGTGGGGCAGCCCCACGTCAGCAGTTCCGGCTCAGGGAGCTGCAACCCCACTCCTGGTCCAGAGCTCCTCCGCATGGCCACAGCTCATGCTCTGTGCCACGACTGTCACGTGGCCTCACTGCTCCCTGGCACCTCAAGTGTCCACTCGGAAAGACACAGCTTTTCCAGAGCGAGGAGTAGGCAACTGAGTGCTTTTCCACTGTGGAGTCTCGGCAGTCAGCCCCGCAGGATGAGATTCCTTGATCCTTTGTATTACTTTACCACTTCAAAGAGAGAGGCACTGGGGTGTTAGAGACGGAATCCCCTACAGCCCTTGGATTCAAATTGAAATATTTTTTCTAGGCTCAGACGTAAATTTACTTGTCATCATTTGATTCCTAACAGAGAGAGAGAAAAAAAAATACAATGGAAAAATTAGATCCTGTGTCATAATGTCACGGGTATAAATAAAATGAAAGGCAAACTTGACGTCAGCAGTGAGGATTCTCACATTCCACTCCACTTCCTCATCAACAGATCCTCTGCTCAATGCCCCCCACTTGAGTGGTGGGAGCTGTCAGTGTAAACAGGTGGGGCTCTGATCATGGATGGGGACCATGCTTCTCTCAGGGTCCCATGGTGTAGGTATCACCTCCTGGAGTGGACATATCCTGGGCTGAAGGACACATTTCTAGCAGATGCCATAATTCTTCCTACTTACCCTTTCAATGTCCTCCAGTCTAAGTTCTTCTCTATTCTAGTTTACTTTCTGTTGTGATGATAAACACTGTGACCAAAAGCAACTTGGGGAGGAAAGAGTTTATTTGGCTTATACATCCCAGGCCACAGTCCTTCACTGAGGGAACTCAAGACAGAAAGTAAAGAAGAGACCATGGAGGAAATCTACTTACTAGCTTGCTTCTCATGGCTCGCTTTTTTACATGACCCAGAACCACCTGCCCAGAAGTGGCATCATGCCCAGAGTAGATGGGATCTTTCCACTTCAATTATTAATCAAGGAAATGTCCCATAGACTTGCCTACAGGCCAATCAGATGGAGGTATTTTCTGAATTAAGGTTCCCTCTTTCCAGATGACTCTATCTTGGGTCAAGTTGACAAAATAATAATAATAATAATAATAATAATAATAATAATAATAATAATAATACATCAATTTCCATTCCAGCAAGGCATGGTGATGGACACCCACAGTCCCAGTCCTTAGGAAGCTCAGACAGGAGAATTGCAAGTTCAAAGCTAGCCTTGCCATAGCAAGTTCCTGTCTCAAAATAAAATGAAATAAAACAAAACAAAATATCTCTCTTCTAAGAAGAGGCAGCCAGATTTTACCAGAATCTGTCCTGACAAACTAATGAGGTGATATTTCTCTTCTCAGAGTACAGAAAAAGGAGTACAGAAGAGGGGGACCCTTGGGAGGGTCAGTTTTGATGTACTGATGGAAAGCAGCATGTAAATAATTCTAGGAGTGTTGGTGCACATTTTAAACACACTTTGGCACACAACCGTCTGAAAACATTTTGTAGTGTAAGCATCCCCTGGGTTCTCTCCTCATGATTTCACTATTCTTTTATTAAGTTTTTCTGGATACTAAGCAGCCTTTGTGCTCTGAAGCTCAAAAACAAAGTGTATATATGAATACACTGTAGCTGTTAGTTCAAGTCCCCATGAGTGTCTGCCATTATCTGACTTAATGTTTTGACTCTTGGGGCCACACCACTGCATTCACTATGCAGAAACCCAGACGTTAAATCTCTGCATTGAAACCACTGCATTCAATAGACATCAGTGAGTTCAGCTTTCTAGGGGGGGATGGTCCTGGTGATGGCAGATGGAGATGATGCTGTCCCTAAGTCTCTGATCGCTTCTGGACTGACTCGGGAAGAATGAGTTCCACTGCAACACAGCGTACAGCGTGGGAAAAGAACCAACAGCCTTGGGTGACCCACAGATAAGTTTAAGTCACAGTATCTCTTCCTGGCTGTCTGACTCTGGCGTTTCTCTCTGAGAACCTCCCCTGCCCCCAGGTCTGTAAATGGTGCCAGGAATAACCAATGGAAAGTGCTGTGCACAGTACCTAGGTCCTCATAGGTCTTCACAAATGTCGACGGAGACTTGCGGTTTCTTTTCTTCCCTGTCTCTGCTCTAGATGCATCGGCTGCCTAGAAAGAAAACATTAAAATGGCAGAGAAACTAACTGTTTCATGAATGTGTCAGGTAGTATTCATGCTCTGACCCTGCCCTATGAGTGCACACACACACACATATACACGCACATGCATGTACACACACATACATATGTGCACACCAGGCACACGAAGGAAGCTTTAAGCTAACTTTACATACATGTAATTATTCCAAGGCGCACATTTCAGTGTTATTTTTAGAACTACATTTCTAACTGTCCCCAACCAGAAAAGGCAGATTGGATTGACAATGGACTGAAATGGCATTTGGCCATTTTCCTCTCTGTGTGAACTCAGTGGGGCAGGATTACTTAGCAGTGTCTGGATTTCAAGTCCTTCTCACTTTGTGTTCCATTATGGCACCATGGATGATGCTCTAGCCTGAATGCTGAGAGACCCATTTTGCAAGACATATTTCTGGGAGGATTTTTCCCCCCTTATCAAAAGACTCTCATGAGGGAATATTCTTCTTCAAGAACTGTGCCAGGACCAGCCTGAGGCAGAAGGGCAAGGAGATGATTTCCTCCATTCTGTCTCCTGCTTCTCTTCCCAAACCCAAGTATCCTGCATCTGAATACCACAACTGGCTTCTAGAATCTTCTAGAAGGTTCTAATTGGACTCCCTTTAAGCTTCCTTATTTCTTATATCCCAAAACAAACTTCTTGTATAACCCTTGCTAGCATGTTATGTTTGCAGCCGTGAGGCGAGATGGGGAATTTATTCCTGGATGGGGAAGGGTTTTATTTTTGTGTGGTTTGTTGTTGTTTGTTAAAGAAACCCTATTGTTTGCTGTAGACCTGTTTTAGAGATGTTTTCCTGCCAGAAAACGGGTAAAATGGGAGCCAAGAGCCTGTCCTCTCTTTAGAAATTGGATGCTCCACTCCAGATGACGCTCAGCATCTTGTCATTCTTTCTTTGGAGCAAGTAGCACACTAGAATTGGCTTACACTGACTTGTTCGTGGGAGCCCAGTGTCAAATTCTGGGGAGTTTCACAAGATGTAATTAATCACTGTCAGTATTCAGCTACATTAAATAAATAATACAGCTACATTAAATTATCTAGTAGGCATACATTTAAACAAATACGTAAAAGGCAAAGGCAATCAATACTGCTCTTCCTCTTATGGATGCACTTGACGCCCATTGGCTCTGTATGGTGGCATTGTAGCTCAGCCACAGCAAGACACTGGGGCTGACCTTGGGGATTCTGGGAAGCTTCCATACTGACTGTCCCTTCTCCAAATCAACTGTTAGCATTCATCAACACAGCACTGCTGTGACCCCAATAAGTTCAAGGACTGCTAACAGCAGAGCAATGATGTCAAAGTTCACGGACATGTCAAAGCCCACCTGGGCTTTCCCCGAGTTGCTTTCTTCAAGTCACTCCCCCTGTATCTTTTCCTGCCTCAGAGACCCACACACCCAACCCCTTCCATAGACTTCCGTAGTCAATGCCCTAGGCTTCTGGTGAATACTGTTAGCACCAACCCAAACCGGGAGGACATCTAGGGATGGGGGACAGGGAACAGGTTGCTTCTGAATGGTGAGAGGGGAAAACCAGAGCTAAGAGGATTTCTTGGATGCAGGACCCTGGTGATACCATCTCTTCTCACCATCTGGTCCTACACGCCGAAGTGGTCATTGGTCTCTCTGTGTGCAGACACATGATGGAAGGCAGCGAGCGAAGGACTGAGCAAGTGGGAAGTGAACTTACGGTTCCAGACTTTGGCTTTTCATGCAGAGCACCAAGTCAAAGGGGAGCACTTCCAGAAGAATTCAGCCTTGTGCACTTACCAGAACCACGTCATTTATTCTCATGTACAATTTTTAGGACATTACTGACCCCATTATGATTTATTTTAAAGGCCTCACATCCACTCGGTTTACCATTTCCTACTTGGCTGGCTTCTTGGAGAGCTGGGATTTAGCACCAGGGCTCGCCTTGTTCCAACTAGGGAGCTAGGTCATCCTGAAGTCACCAGTGAACCCGTGCACTGCTCTCTTTCTTCTCTCAGGCCCTCACAGCAGCTTGCCTGCTGACCCACAGCATCAGGCTGTTTCCACATCCACCCTGGCCATGTGTACCGCGTAAAAAGTATGATTACTAGAAAGTAAGATTAGAGGCTGGCCTTCAGTGTCCTTACTGAATGACACCAGCAAACAGAGAAGACAAGGCCATGGGTCACAAGGCCACATTTAACTGACTTGTGGAGAATGCTAAGGGTCCCAAGGAGACTCTGCTAAAAAGAGCACGGAGTTCTTAAATAGTGAAGCCACATAGCCTAAACTCCTTGTGGGACATGGGCTTCTTCATTTGGGCTGAAGGACAAGATGACATTAAGCCTTATTAATCTGCCGGTCAGTTGGACAGAGAGGCTAAGAGGGAGGAGAATGGCCAGCTTCACAAACAGCTGCTCAACAGTCCTTGGGCCAGACCCAAAGAGCTGGGAGAACCACCGCCTTCTTGTATCCTTGCAAGAGGAGTTTTTGTTTTATAAGATATGACAAGCAATGCTTATACCAAGCTGTTAATGGTAGTTATTTGAAGGGAAATGATTATTCTTTAAGCTCTGCTATCAACATACATACAACAACTAGGTAACTCATTTTTCCCCATCTACCTTTTACACTCCAGAGCACAATAATATCATCTTGAGTTTATAGGGCGTATCAATCTTTGTTTTCTTTTCTGTTGCTCCCAAATGAGTCATGGGAACACCATGCCAAGGGGTCCTGTTCCCAAACAAGTGGAGGCATAATCTTCCCAAAGATGGAACTTTGGGGAGACATTGTTCTAAGAGGGCCTGAGTGTTGCAAGCATTGTTCCAGCTCCCTCCTGTCCTAATGTTGGGTTCCCCCAGGGCCCCCTGGAATACCATTGTTAACACTCATCCTTACCCCAAAATTGGGCTCTGGAGGTCCTCTGTCCTTTCTGTTGGTTTACATGCCTGTCTCATGGACAAAGTCAATAGCAATTGGTTATTTCTGAAGGACATGTAGAAATCAGTTTAGCCTAACTTTCCTGCAAGTAAGATCAATTCATCCTTTGAACCTGACTTCTCCATTTTACGTCAATTCTATTTTGTGCTCAGATTGCTCACAATGAATATGAATAGCAGTTATTGGTACAAAGAAATCAATTATTGCCAAGAGCTATTGTGAATGGTTAATAATTCCTCATCCCATCTGGAGATGTGCACTTTGGGAAAGGCTGTTCATGTATTAGGCTCCTGTGAACTGAAAAAAGTGGTTCATATTTTTTTCTCTACCCAGTGAAATAGGGTTGCTGAACTGTTGAGTAATAATGGGCTAGTTTAGCCCTAGCTTTAACACTCCCATTTCTGTATTCTCTTACCAAGTAAACATGACTTAGATAATAAAGTCAAGAATATTCTCACTAACTCAAAACAATGTCAAATAATTTGGTAGGGAAAAGAGGCTGCCACAAAGAACAATTAGAATCCAATATCACTATTATTAATGGGGCAATTCCACGTAGTTTATCTGGTAATCAAAAGAGGTTTATTTCTGGGATAACTTGTAGCCAATAAGGGGTTGGTTACAGGATCTGGGAGAGATGAGGTACAGTCCAGCCTCCAGGATCACGAGAGATCAAGAGAGAGAGAGAGAGCCAAGCATGTACGCACTTTGGGTCTTAAGGGGTCTCCTCTCGGCCACGCCCCAGGGTCAGGTCATAGGCAGGTGTGACAGTTACCTGCTGTCACACTAGGGGGCAGTGTTTCAAGGTCAAGGCTGGAACAGCTACCCACTACAATCCAAGATATCTTAGGGCAGTGGTTCTCAACCCATGGGTCAGGACTCCTGTAGAGGTCAAACAACCCTTTCACAAGGGTTGCCTAAGACCATTGGAAAACATAGGTATTTACATTACAATCCATAACAGTAGCAAATTACAGTTATGAGTGGCAACAAAAATAATTTTCTGGTTGAGGGCCACCACAACGAGAGGACTTGTATTACAGGGTCGCAGCATTAGGAAGGTTGAGAAGCACTGCCTTCAAAGAAAGGAGAAAGAGAAAAGAGTGGGGTTGATAAAGGGAGGGAGAGAAAGCAAGATCAACATAAATAGGTACAAAACAGAAAAAGAATTTAGAGCCTTTGACTGTTGTCTTGAACGCAGAATAAAAGCTCAGAGCAGACCCAGGGGTTTCTATGTGAATATTCGCTATCTAATTAACAGGGGATTTTAAGATAGGAGGAAGTAGACGAACAATGAGCAGAATTGGAGTAATTTGATAATTTATATTTTTGTGGTGCTGAGGACTGAACCCAGGGCCCCGTGCACACCAAGCAAGTATTCTTTGACTGAGCGCCAGTCCCAAACCTGGTTTGCCAGTGATGTTGACAGTTAATTTAAAAAATGTTTAATGTGTTCATTTTCAATTTAATTTTAGACTCAAATTTAAACATTATAAAAGCCACAAAGTTATAAATTTTTATATAGGTAGGCTTAATAGGATGTAAGAAAAATAATAAAGATGTATTATAGAGGAAAGGATTGATACATTTGACTATGTAAGAAATGTAAGCTTTTGTACATCAGAAGCATCTACGATACACTCTTCTGCTGAGTGTATCCATTTTTTCAATGCTCTCCCACTCTGAGACTTGCCTTTTCAAGTTTCTCCATTATTTTGACAACAGAAACCCTTAATGAAATTCAATTTATCAAGTCTGTTCTTTGAGGTTAAGTAACTTTTGTGCCCCGAGAAAGCTTTGTCTACCACCAAGGTCTCCAAGCTGTTTGTCTAAGGCCTTATTCCAGAACATTAGCATCCTGGCTTGCACATTTAAGTCTCTGACTCCTCTCAAGTGAATCTTGGTCTGGTTTGTGGAACTCAGACTGACAGTTTTCTTTCATGCAGACGTCCAAGTGTTTGGCAACATTTGTCAATAGTGACTATCTTTACCTCATCAAAAGATCCTGGAGAATAAACAAATCACCTGGTCGTGAATGTGTGGTGTACACTGGACTGTCTGGCCCCGCTGACTTCAGGTCTGTTTTCCACCCATACCCTATTGTCTTGATTAGTTCAACTTTACCCTGTTTTGAAATCAGTATGAGCTCTCCAACTGTGTTCTCCTTGCTCAGCGACTCTAAGTGACCTTTAGCTCACCCTAAGTCTTAGAGTTGACTTGTCAATCTCTATAAAATAACTTCAGGGGTGTTAATTGGGGTTGGCCAGAGTTATAAATGAATTTAGGGCAATGAATGCCTTCTCAATATTATATCTAATACACGAACGCATAGAGTCTTTCACTGATGTGTATCTTCAAGTTCTTTCAGTAGCTCTGTGTTTTTTTTTTCTCTGCACATTAGGTTTGGTTATATTTTATCTAAGTTTATCTCTAAAGAATTGCCATATGACCTAGCTGTATCCCCCCCCCCCCCCGTATATACACAAAAGACTCTAGGTCAGCATATGTCAGAGATATTTGAACATCCATGTTTAATGCTGCACTGTTTGCAATAGTCAGAAAATGGAACCAGGAATCAGGATATTCATCAACAGATGAATGGGTAAAGAAAACGTGGTACTTATGCACAATGAAATTTTATTTAGAAATATATACACACATACACAAAAGAAATCATGACACCATCAGAAAAACTGATGGACTGAAAATTATTATACTAACCAAAATAAACCAGATTTAGAAAGACAAATACTGTGTGTTTTCTCATATATGGATTCTAGATTTTAATATCTGTGCAAGGCTAGACGAGTGTAAGGGATTATAAGGGGACAAAGAGATCTTAGAGGAAGGGAGAAGGGGAACAAGAGGGCAATGGAATACATGTGTCATGAAACGGGGAGGGCTGGGGAGCAGAGGAGAACCAGAAGGAGGAGGGGGGCGTGTCAGTAAGGCCAGCATAGGTATAAAGAGACTATAGAGAAACTCATTCCTTTAGAATAGCTTTTAAAAATCAATAAGTAAAATAAATTTGTCTCCAAATAGTTCAAGTTTTGATGACACCATAAATGGTACTTTAATATTTCACACCCAAATTTTATTGCTGGTACATATAAATATAATTGACGTTCTATATTGGCCACAAGTTCTATATCTCACAACCTTGCAAAGTTCAATTATTAGTCCCAGCAGAGTTTACTATTTGGGGGGACATATTCTGCAGAATTATTACCTGGCCACATTTCCCTCAGATAAAATCTCTTACTGCTCCAATATAAGACAACACAATAAAAATGAATGAAACATTTTTAAAATATGTCTAACCAAAGAGCCACGCATATTCACTGGGTCCTGAAAGATGCTTTGTCACCTTAGCTGTGAGGGGAAATGCAAATAAAAACCTAAACAAGAGCCCAAGCAATACCCAATCACATGGCTAAAACCGAGCAAAGCCCAATATGAAACACATTAATTGTAGATGAAGGTGGATGTGTGGGTGAAAGGTTCCTCAGGATTGGCTCAAGTGTAAAATAGCACTTCTTTGTAGAATTTGCCAATATCTTATAAAGTTAAACTCTATATATTCTGGCAATTCCGCTTCTAGATGCTTAGGCAAGAGAAACAAAAACATGTCCTCAAAAGGATGTGCACTTGAATGTTCACGTCAACCTCACTCAGAATAACAGTGGAGAACCTCCAGTTTGCCAATAGCAGGATGGATAAACAAACTGTCATATGTCACCCAACAGAATACTACACAACGATGAAAAGGAATGAACAACTGTAGCTAGAGTTTTCCTGCCTGGCCCACAGTCAGGACAAATCTCTCTCACCCGCCAGTCCCACAGCCGCTCAGACCCAACCAAGTAAACACAGAGACTTATATTGCTTACAAACTGTATGGCCGTGGCAGGCTTCTTGCTAACTGTCCTTATATCTTAAATTAATCCATTTCTATAAATCTATACCTTGCCACATGGCTTGTGGCTTACCGGCATCTTCACATGCTGTTTGTCATGGTGGCGGCTGGCAGTGTCTCCTCAGCCTTCTCCTTCCCAGCATTCTCTCCTCCTTGTCCTGCCTATACTTCTTCCTGCCTAACCACTGGCCAATCAGTGTTTTATTTATTGACCAATAAGCAACATGTTTGACATACAGACCATCCCACAGCAAACAACTGCTATGCACAAGCGTGGGGGAATTTAAAAGACATTGGGCTTTGTAAAATAGTACATACTGCATGGTTTCATAGACGTGAAGTTCTAGCATTGGAAACACTAATGAAAATACTTTTGAAATTTGGGTTGGAGTGATGACTTGCTGTGGGATGGTCCTTCTGTACGCTGTAAATGTGTGCTGCTCTCATTGGCTGATAATAAAGCTGTTTGGGCCTATGACAAGGCAGGATAAGGTTAGGCAGAAAAATCAAACTCAAGACTCAGAGGAAGAAGGGCAGAGTTGAGAAACACAAGCCAACCTCGCAAGAAACAAGATGCCAGAGAATCGGTAAGCCATGGACCACATGGCAATAAATAGATGAATAGAAATGGGTTAATTTAAATGTAAGAGTTAGTAATAAGCCTTAGCCATATCCCAAACATTTATAACTAATCTAAGCCGCTGTGTGATGATTTGGGAACTGGCTGCCAGGTATTTGGGATCGGGGATCAGGACAGAAAGACTCTGCCTCCACTTACCATGACTTAATTGCACTTGACCTTAGCCAAAAGGCTGAGAAGCAATGCCATGACTTAATTGGTAAAACTCTTTTGTTGTGTAGGCAAAGGACCTGAGTTTGTATCCAGCACCCAGATAAAAGCCAGGCATGGATGCATGCCCCTGTAACCACAGTGCTGGGAAAGCAGAAACCAGAGGACCACTGGGGCTTGCTGGCCTGCCTGTCTACCTGAAACAGTGAATTCCCAGCTCAGCAAGAGATCCTCTCTCAGAAAAATTAGGTGGAGCGGGACTAATGAAGATGGCTGACAGTGACCTCTGGCCTCCATGTGTGTGCACACACATGAACATGAACACCAACATATGCACATCCGTAAACTCACACACATGCACAAGAAGTTTTAAAACTTATATCTATATAAAATGGCCAAAGAGGATGTCCCAGGGTGACAGAAATATTCTGTCTCTGGATTGTGATGTCCATGGTCATATGGACATACAGTTATTAAAATTAAGTAAATTGTCAGGAACTAGAGAGATGGCTCAGGATTTAGAGTGTCATTGTTTTTGCAGAGGATCCAAGTTTAGTTCCCAGCACCCACCTGGCAGCTCACCCGTAGTTACCTGTAACTCCAGTTATAGAGGATTCTACACCCTTTTCTGGACTCTGCAGATTCCTTGACTCATGTGGTACACATAAACTCACACAGGCACACATACATAAAAAATAATAAATAAATCTTTTAAAAACTTCAATGAATTGTACACTAAAGGTGGATACATATTAATGCATATAAGTTATGCTAAAATTGTATTTTTAAATCATAGCAAACAGTCAAGAAAATGGCAGACTGAGAGCATCATTGTAAGCAGAAAAGCTGGTAAGGTCCTCGGTATAGAAAGAGCCCTTAAGGGCAACATGGAACTGGTATGCACACCAATAGAATATTGCAGATGCAACAAAGGAGCTATTTGTAAATGAAAAATGGGCAATGAATATTAAAAAGACAATTCTTTAGAGATCAAAGAAGTACAAATCAAAACAGAAATCCCATAACTTCTTATCTACTATTTTTTAATTAGATACCCGGATTCCCTTCAGGCAGTTAGGAAAAGAAGTTTTTAGAACGTTAGAGGGGACATGAGCTGCTATAATCTCTCTGGGAGAAGAGTTGTCACTATATTTACAGAATACCCCTTTATCGAAGTGTCCAGATGTAGGGTTTATAGATAGCTGCACTGTATTTGCTCCTTAAACCACCTCTGATTCAAAGATCCTCTGGTTTATATCTCTGTTTGTGCTCTTCCACCCCAGGAGGCAAAACTTAACCTTAACTGAACAAACCATCTTTGTTCTGTGAACGCCCCAAATCTCCAAAACAGCGGCTACCTGAGAGACTCTTGCAGACATCTTTAAGGGATCAGAGGCAGGCTTGTGGCTCAGTGGCAGAGTGCTTGCCTAGCATGCATGAGGCCCTGGGTTCAACCTTGACAGAGACAGAGAGACAGGGAGTGAGAGGGAGGGAGAGAGATTGGCTGCCTGTACTTGACTCGATCACTATGGCCCAGGAATAGTCTGATGGAATGGCCATCTGGGGCATATACTTCTGGGTATGTATAGTATATTAGATCTAGTCTCCTTTAAGCCATATAGAACAGTGAAGGGGGCCACCAATGGCAGAAATGATGGACAGGTGAAAAAAGATACAGGCTACAACAGAGGACCAGAGTCATCTTCTCTCCATAATCAGAATTTCCAATTCCTTCTGGAAACCTTGGGGCCATTTTCCTGCCACCTAAGGAGTGTGTCACCTAAGAAGTACGTTATCATTCAGCCTATCACCCCATGTGAACTTTGAGAGATGTCTCTTTCTCAGCCGCCATGGGATTTGTCTTCCCTGCTATGAACATGGGTATTATGGGGGCCGGCCACATCCAAAAGGAAAAGCTAGCATCCCAGAAAAACACAACCTAGAAGTGTGCACCTATGGAAAGAGTCTGCTGTGGGGGTCAAGGCATTCCGCCCACTGTCCACCCCTCCGGGCTCCCCCACCAGCTCCCAGATCTGGAGAACCAAGCAGATGCTTTGCCCTGTTCACATTAATACTAACTTCCCACTGACATTTTTCATCAGCCCACTCCTGACCTCCTGCTTGCCCTTGCTTTGTTCAAAGGTCTTCAGCAAATCTGCTTAGCTAGCAGGAAGGCCACAGGTTAAACCCTACCCCAGTTCTTAAGCCCTCTGCAGGCTCCAGCCTCTGCTGATCTCTCTCCTTATCCCAATCGTGCATGCTGCCAGGAATCACACTCTAGGCGGTGGCAGCCCCCCTTTCTCTTGCCTGGAATTACTGTATGTTTTTAGTACCAAGATTTACTCTGAGCATTAATATCTGCCCCCCACAGGTATATCTTACATTTCTTTACATCTCCAAGTACATGTAATATACAGAGGTGGGAGGTGTAGCCTCACAACTCAGAACCTAGACCCTGGAGTCAGACCAGGTAGTGTGAACTCAGGCAATTACTCCATTGATGCACTATCTGCTGAATCGTCCTTTCCTTTATCTTTATTTATAAAATGGAAACAAAGTATCTCCTACGTTTTGGGCCTGACAGGAGAATTGAAACAAACAGGACCCGTTTTAGCATGTGCCTGGTCGTGTTGTGGGTATTCAGGAAATATCAGCTTTAAATATATAGGTGCTTGCAAGTGAACTCAGATGGGATGGCTCTCATAGGAGGGGCCATTAAGTAAACAGAGGGGGACTGTGCTCTAGTTTCATTACTGTTGCCGTGATAAAACATCCTGAGAAAAGGCAACTTGGGGGACAAAGGGGTGACGTCTGCTCAGAATTCCCGATTACAGCCCCTGTGTTGTGGGGAAGGCTAGTCACATATCAGGGCCAAGAGCAGAGAGGAGTGAGCACGTACATGTTCATCCACTTGTTGGGTTCAGTTCCATTCTTACACTCTCAAACCATTCAGGAACCACTGCTGATAGAATAGTGCCTCCCGCAATGGGCCGGGTCTTCTTCCTATAGCAATCCACAGAATTAAAACAATCCCACACAAATACGTTCACGGGCCAAGCCAATGTAGGTGATCCTTCAGCAAAACTGGCTTCCTAGGTGACTCTAGGTTGGGTCAAGTTGAGAATTAAAGCAAACTGTCATGGGCTGGGAAACCAGCATGCCGGCAGAGAGAATCTGCGCTGTCCTGAACTGGGAGACAGAAAACAGGGATAGTGTGCCACAGACTCCAGCAGACCTCCAATAGTATCACAGCCCCCAAAACTGTGGCTAAGTGGTAGAAATGTGGGAAAGAAAAGGCACCACCCAAATGCTATCAATCACCCAGCTATATTCATGTGTTTGTGGATATTTTATCATTTCAAATACTATTAGCTACTCAAATATAATTAATTCACCCAACAAATATTTACTGAACATCCATTATGTGCCAAGGAAACAAGAGATTTCTTTTCTTAGAATCGAGAGAATAACAGCTAGGTTGTGTCTCCTCTGTTATATCCAGGTAATGCATTCAGTTCAAGTCCTGGTACCTTCTGGTCTGAAGTGAGGAGTCTCTTCCTCAGTCTTCCACACCCATGCTAAACAGAGCTGGTCAGTGCTAAAGTGGTTGGAAATTTCCCTTTCTAAATAGCTTTTGGTGGTTCCCACTGCTAGGGTTGTCTGTCTTTCCTGGATCCTTATGCTCAGGCATCTCACTCCTCCAAACATTTTCATGACATGGCCTTCCCTGGATGTCTATCTAGCAAATGTCTTCTTTTTTAAGAGCAATGTCAAGTCAAGCATCCCCATCCCTGGGGAGGCCCCGACTCCCTCAATCCCTACCTACCACTCAGCTGCCCCTCTCCCAGCCATCACAGCCTATCTTCGTTTGCTTTCTGTTGCTGTGATCAAACACCGACCAAAAACAGCTTGGGGAGGAAAGGGTTCACGTGGCTTACTGTTGTTAGTGTTTTTTCATTCTTTGGGGGCCTGCCACCCAGCTCCCAAACAAATACACGGAGACTTATTCTTACTTATGAATGCCCAGCCTTAGCTTGGCTTATTTCTAGCCAGCTTTTCTAACTTAAATTATCCCATTTCTCTTTAACTACATTTTGCCTCAGGGCTTTTTACCTTTCTTTATTCTATATATCTTTCTTTTCTTCTTATTCCACGGCTTGCTGAGTGGCTGAGTGGCTGAGTGGCTGGGTGGCTGAGTGGCTGGGTGGCTGAGTGGCTGGGTGGCTGGCACCTGGCATCCTCCTCTCCTCCTTTCCTTGCTCCTCAATCACCCTTTTCCCCCTAGATTCCTCCTCCTATTTATTCTCTCTGCCTGCCAGCCCTGTCTATTTCTCTCTCCTACCCAGCTATTGGCCGTTCAGCTCTTTATTAGACCAATCAGGTGTTTTTGGCAGGCACAGTAACACAGCTTCACAGAGTTAAACAAATGCAACATAAAAGAATGCAACACATCTTTGCATCATTAAACAAATATTCCACAGCATAAACAAATATAACACATCTTAAGCTAATATTCCATAACAGCTTATATTTCCTGTCACAGTCCATCACTGAGGGAAGTGAGGGTAGGAACCTGGAAGCAGGGGCTGAAGCAGAGACAGGGATGGAAGCTGCTTACTAGCCTGCTCTCCAAGCTCAAGTCCAGCTACCTTTCTTATACCTCCCAGGTCCATCTGCCCAGGGATGGCACCTCCCACAGTAGGCTGGGCCCTCCCGATCAATTAATAATGAAGAAAATGCCCCACAGACATGCTCACTGGCCATTATGATGGAGGCAATTCCTCCATGAGATTCCATCTTCCCAGACTATGTCTAAGTCTGTGTCGAGTTGACAGAGACCAAGCAGCACAGAGCCCATCTAGAAATACAGGAACTGCTCCCTGGGTTTAAATGAGTGAATTGCATGCAGGTGGTGTTTTTCCAAGTGGTGGGAAAGCTGAGCCACCAACCAGGGGACAGTGACAGAAACTAGGAATTAGCACCAGTGAGGAGCTGGTGACACCCTGAGGCTAAAAGGGCAACTGAAGGAAGTGACCAGAGCCCAGAAGCCATGGTCACCCTGCTGAGCTGGACTTCAGCGGCCTTGTGTAGCAGGAAGTGGAGTCACCCAGCTGATCTTGATCTTGAAGACATCACAAAAGCCAGAGGAACAAGAGCGGCCTCTGACTCCTGTCTCTGCGGACTCTTCAGTGCCCAGTGCCTCTCTCTGCTAAAACAGCTGAAAGCTGGCAGACTGTGAACCTGAAGGGGTTCCCAACAGCCCACACTTAACCACTACCCCACTCTCTATACTTCTCTAGCCTGGCAATTGAGGGAGCCAGGAAGAGTGGGGGAACTGCTCCCTCTCCCCTTCCCTTAGGCAGGCAACCTCCTGCTTCATTAGTGCCAGTTCTGACTTTGGTAGAATGCTGATTCCACCCGCTGTGGCCTCTCTGTTTCCTATTTGGCTTTCCTCACCAGAGTGTACAGTTTCAGAGCCGCAAACCATGAATGGCCTCATTCATTTTGATACCTTCAGTAACACAGTATGCAATAGGCGCTCGATCGTCCTTGGATAGAGATGGAAAGTTCCTACTGTCACCTTCAGAGCTGTGTGTGTGTGTATTACTAAGTACTCTATGGTTGAGCTATATCCCAACTCTCCTCTTTGTTAAAATGTGTTGTTATTATTATTATTAATATTAATCTCTGTGTGTGATGTGTGAGTAAATGCAGGCATGCCCATATCCCCTAGGTCAAAGGACAACCTCTGTGTGGATCATTCCCTTCCACCTTGTTTGAAGACAGGGCTGTTGAGTATGACCTATGCCAGACTTACTGCTCCCTGAGTTTCCAGGGAGTCTCCTCTCCTCAGTTCCCATCTCTCTCTCTCTGAGTGCTGGCATTTCAGACGTGAGTATTAACATATCCAGCTTTTTACACAGATTTTTGGGATCCAGCTCAGGCAGGCAGGTGTGTGCAGCAAGTTCTTTACACAGAGCTGGTGAGATCTTGTTAACTAAACTTGAGTCATCTGGAAAGAGGGAACCTCCATTCAGAAAATGCCCCCATCAGATTGGCCTGGAAGCAAGTCTGTGGGGCAGTTTCTTGACTAATGACTGATGTGGGAGGGCCCAGCCCACCGCGGGCAGTACCACCCCTGGGCAGGTGGTCCTGTATTGTGTAAGAAAGAAAAGGGAGCAAGCCAGTAAGTCGTGTTCCTCCACGGTTTCTGTTTCAGTTCCTGCCTGCAGGTTCCTGCCCTGACTTCCTGCCCTGACTTCCTTCACGATGGACTATAAGCTATAAGGTGAAATAAACCCTCTCCTCCTCCATGGCTTTTTGGGCATGGCCTTTACCACGGCAGTAGAAAGCAAACTAGAACACAGCCTGAGCCATCTCCCCATCCCTTCTTCCCTTTTCCCATCTACCTCCCTTGACTATCTGAACTCTGATTAGCATTGAAGAATGAACAAGAAGCATGGAGCCTCTTTACTTCCCAGTCTGCAAGCCGAGAACTTCTATTTAAATAATCCCAACAATAATCACTATAGTTATTATGCTCATAGCACTGTCAACTTCTCAGCCTTCTACCTTCTGTAGCCACTTGAGAATGATCTGTGGAAACTGCCTGAAATCTCAAAATATCTTCCCTCTACCACCCAAGATGCTTCAAGGCCACCTCTCCCTGCTGTTAATCAGTGTGTGCTCAGGATAAACAAACTAATTTTAAAATCAGCTTAAGCAAAACATAATTAGGAAGACAAATTAGCTGCCCCCAAGATTGCATAATGAATGCCCAGGCCAAAAAAAAAAAAAAGTCCTTTTATTATCTGCTGTTTTTATTAACAGTGTAACATTTTCCCTTCAATCACTGCAGCAGAAGGAAATACCACCGAACTCGACAACTGAAATTGATTGTCTCTGCAGTGCTTCCTGCAGGATGAAAACTAGATTTTCTGTCAAAGTTGTCCATGAGGGCAAGTGGGTATGCGCCACAGTGTACGTGGGGGAGTCGGAGGACAACCCCGGGGGTCAGCACTCACCCTCCGCCTTGTTAGAGACAGAGTCCCTAGTTGTACACGGTTGCACACATCAAGCTGGCTAGGCTAAAGCTTTCGTGGATTCACCTGCCTCTATCTTGAAACTCAACGGAGGAGCACTGTGACTCTAGGCACATGTGACC
>CABHPR010149163.1:43666-66104 GCA_902168415.1 Peromyscus melanophrys | reverse complement strand
TACATTACATTACATTACATTACATTACATTACATATGTCCTGAGTATATTATATATATGCAATATACATAATACAAACAAGAAGGAAAAATAGTTGTTACTGAGAGTGTTGTCCATTTTTGTATTGGATCTGGGGGAGAGAATTTGCTGATCTCTTCATACTTGTATAGTTGGAAATCTACAGAGATTTACATTTTGGTAAAACTTTCTATATTTGTTTAAATTTTTAAATACTCCAAACCAAGACAATATTTTAAAAAACATCATGAGGGCCCACAAAGAGCACCCAACCTATGATGGTGACAAATCCAAATTCACAATTTGCAAACTTTGCCCTAGGGATGTACCAGGCCGGCCTGCGGAGAAATGCACCGTCCCCAGTCTTCATGTTAGCTCCAGGCTAGGAATTTTCTGCCTACATCAGTCTCTGTTCTGCAAAGGCAGAATCCCTTTGTTGTAATCACTTGCTGCCTCTTTAGGGTGACTCAGAAAGAAATCAAACAGCCAAATGTGTGGAAATGAGTTAAGGTTGGAAATGACTGGGGAGGGATTAGTTCTCCACTGTATAATTGATGTGTTGTTCTGGAACAATGAGGGTTTCATGCTAGATGACAAAGATAACAAATGTCAACTATAATCTCTCTGGCTCCTTATTCGATGTCGGAATTCTCTGAGCATAATGCCATCTCCATGGGCAGCCTTACCTGGGACAAGAAATTGCTAGCAAAGGACCGTTCTTTCTACTTTGGTGGGCATGGTGCCGGCTCTCTGGAAATCCTTTGAAGTTTTAAAGACTCTGTGTATAATAGAGTGATTTCTTTTCAGCCCTTGTCCTCCTGAATCACCAGAGATTGATTGGGATTAAGAGTTACGTCATAGCCGGGCAGCGGTGGCACATGCCTTTAATCACAGCACTCAAGAGGCAGAGCCAGGCAGATTTCTGTGAGTTCGAGGCCAGCCTGGTCTACAGAGTGAGATCCAGGACAGGCACCAAAACTACACAGGGAAACCCTGTCTTGAAAAACAAACAAACAAACAGACAAAAAAAAGAGTTACATCATTACTTCAGATCTGCTGGTATCTTTGGAGTAACTCACTCAGGGGGATAAATATGCTTTCCTGCCTGTACGATCCCCTGAGACTGCTTTGGGATGTTTCCTAGCAAGGAATGGATAGGGCTCTCACACAGTGTGAGATAATCCTTTCCTCGATTCCTTCACTTATTTCTCAGAGCCTTGCTGTCTATACACTCAGGACCTGGTCTGATGTGGTCCATGAGTAATACCCACTGCGTCTTCTGAGATGCTTCTGGTAATTTCTGACTTGTTTTCTCAGCTCCACCAATACTCAGAAACATGTTATAGCCCACTACACTCCCCCTCAGTTTACTGGACAGCTGCAGGCGTGTCTGAAGAAAGCCACATCCTCTATCCCACCCTACTCTGAGATCCTGTTTGATCCTCCGTGCAAGAGTCACTGCCCAGAAAGCTGAGATCCACAGTGTTATTCCACAACTCTTAACCCCAGTGCGTTCCAAACCCTCCAAAGCACGTGGGAACTTCTAGATTCTTGTCTTCCTACAGAGCAGTCAATGGAAGCTTCAGAGTGCCACTTCAGGAACTGCCAGACAGCTCTGCACCACTCAGTGAAGAGGACAGGAACATAGGTTCCTCTCGAAGGACCCATTCAGAAGGAGAGGTGAAAGTGCATGCGCCCCTGACTTTCTGTTCAACGTTATAACCTCAGATCTACAGTTCGTCTTACTAAAACAAAAGAATCAACGAAAGTGTAACCAAGGACTTCCCTTAACCTTTTCGCTTATCTCCTTTTCACACATGCACACAGATTGAAGACTCAACTTTTGCCTCGTTCCAGGAGAGCAGGAACTCACTCTGCGTCATTGCTTACACCTTGAAATAACGTTGCAAAAACAAAATGTAAAAGGGTGTGGTGCTCTCACACAAAAATAAACTTTTTGAAAGACAAAAATGTAAATATACACACAAAAAAAGTGTGCCTGTATATAAAGAACATGTGAGTGATTATTAAAAATCTCCTAATAGCCCCTGCCTCATGCAAACAAATGTTTTTACGGAGTGAGTGACAAAGTACTCTTCCCCCTCTCCCATTTATAAGTATTTTAATGGCTATATAAAACCATAAAATTTGTCTACTTTAATGGATGCCATACTGTGTGAATTGAGACATTGTTTAAATTAGTTAATATTGTAACATTAGATATTTTGTAGTGTTTGAATGAGTTAAAATGTCTATTTCCTCAAAAGTTTCTGTTGAAAACCTTGAAACCCTTTCTTCTACTTTTTTGAAATACATAGTTGATTATTGTTATCTGCACCCGCCTTACTGTGCAGTTGCCCATGTGAACTGCTTGCTCCTAACTGTAACTTGGTATCCACTAATAAATCTTTCCCTATCCCTCTCTCCCTCCTCCCCACCCTCCTCAGCTTGTGATGATCACCACTCCACTCTCAATGTTTTTAATGTTTCATGAATGACTTCCTGAAGCACTTGTCTTTCTCTTTCTGGCTAATGTCACTCAACAAAATGATCCCTAGTTCCAACCATATCGACACAATGACAATTTGCTTTTATACCTGGAAAGCAACCTATTGTGTATCCATACCACATTTTCTTCATCTGTTCCTCAATTACTACAGATGTAGGTATTTCTGTATCGCATCCTGTGAGAAAAAATGGGTACAGACAGCCATGAAGATGTCTCTTCAACACACTGATAGTATTTTTGTTGTTGTTACATACCAGAGAGTGGGATTGCTAGATCCTATGAAAGATTCTTTTTTATATTACCTATTTATTTAAGACAGGATTTCATTATGTAAACCTGGCTGACCTTGAACTGATAGAGATCCACCTGCCTCTGCCTCCCAAGTGCTAAGATCAAAGGCATGTACCACCACACTTAGTTTCCTTTTTGCTTTTTGGAGCAACTCCTTTCTATAATGGATGTACTAATTTACATCATCACCAACCAAGTAAACCAGTTCTGGCTACAGTCTTTTATAAAAGCCATTCTAGCTGGCATGCAGAGATATTGGAATCAGTTTCAGTCTGTGTTTCCTCTGTGATTAGCAAGTCTTAACATGTTTGAATACCTTCATTCCTTTGTGTGTCTTATTTAGAGGTGTATGGGGGGGGGTGTGGTTGCCAGTGAGTTCTTAGTTCCTTTCACACTCTGGATGTCGCTAGCTGCATTCATTTTCTTCGTTGGCCTCATTTCCTAGCCTGTCCCTTCACTCTACTGGTCGCATCTTTAGAATGTGCAGAATTTTACTTTCCTTAATCCCATCTCTCTATTTTTGCCTTAGTTTCCTGTGCTTTTGCAGTTCCAGCCAAGAAAATCTTCACCCATTCCAATGTTCTGAAACATTTCCCCTGTTTTCTCTTCTTAGTTTGAGGTCTTACAGTATTCTGTCTGACCCATTTTGAGTTGATGTTTACAACTAGTGAAAGATAATCTAGTTTTATTCTTCTGCTTGTGGGTGTCCAGTTTCCCCAGCACATCTACTGGTAATCCTGTCCTTTCTACAGTTTTTGCCTTACATCTGATTACGAGGTGTTCTGACATTTATTCATTTGTTTGTGTTCAACTGTGCTTACATCCTGAGATGAATTCTACTGGATTATGGTGAATAATCTATTAAACACACTACTGGGTTTGGTTTGCAAGTATTTTGATAAGAATTCTTGCACAACTGGTCATTAAGAGTCTTGGCACTGGCATTTAGTTAGCTCACTTTCTTTTTCTTCTGTGTGTACAGGCCTGGTTTGGGTATCGATGCAATGATGGCCCTGTAGAACATGTTTGGGAGAATTCCTTCATCTTTTTTATTTTTAGTTACTTAAAGCTTAGGCCTAAACCAGAGTATAAAAAGCCCAGATGTAATCAACTTGTATGCAGAACAGCCTGCACCTAGTATTTTATTAGGGAGAAGTTCAGACCAATAAAAGAAAATTTGTTGAAAGTGTGTCTAAGTGGAGTTAGAGGCTAAATCCTCCTCCTGATGCCAGAGCACCTTCATCAACAGAAAACTGGCAACTTGCTTTGTGGAGAATTTATCACAGAATAAAAGAGCCTCTGGGCTACTAGATTCTAAAACAGAGAGACAATAAATTATATGACTATATTTAATTACTGTATAATTAGCAAAATAATATGAAGCATGATTCAAGTGTTCATAGTAAATGTCAGTACACCAACCTTGGAATGCACTTTATTCACTACCTACTATATACCAAGGACAATACAGGAGACAAGAAGGATTTAAAAAATCTTCACAGAAGTTTCTAGCCCAGCATACTAGTGAAGTTTATTACAGTGTGCTAAGAGCCATAAAATGGAAAACTTTGATGGGAAGCCCCAGGAAAGCTACCAACCCCAAAGTGAGGGCCATTATTGTTTATACAACCTGCAGTAGGCATGAGAAAACTATTCCCCAACTGGCCACTCTCAAGAGACTCTCTACGCACCCTGGACCATGTGCCTACTTTCATGACTGACATGAGCAGTGAATGCCTCATAGATCTGGACAGTCAACTGACTTAGCTGTGATGTTGTTGTTGTTGTTGTTGTTGTTTTCTCTTGAGCTATAAGGTTTGCTGTCACCTGACAGTTCTGCACAAAGTAGCTCAATGGTCAAAATGTAGACAACAGGGTAAATGGAAACCATACAGGGCCGAGTCAACAAAGGAGTCTCATACACACAGGACAGGAAGGACAGATGGGCACTTGGAAGCGGAACAGGAAGAGGCTTGATTTTCAATGCTCTAGCTCAGGTCCCACAGGACTCAGTTCTAACTTGCTGCTCGTCTTTGGATTTTCCTGTTTCTTTATTCCTAAAACCATACCCTTCTATTTAGCTACGGCCTAATTTTAATGGCTTTCTTTCCTTTCATACTAAAATCTTGACTACACTAGAGGTCATGGGAGAGTTCCTGAGAGCAGTGATGTCTGGGTAAATTTGAAAAGCCAGTGAATGTTAGTCAAAGAATGTAGAGAAGGGACCACGGGCATGAAGCCTCATAGGAGTGAGGCAGCATGGCTCCCCCAGACACTCCATAGGTGACACTTAGTACAGTTGAAGCACACTACTGCTGTTGGAGAGACTAGACTATCTAGCTGGTACCTGAACCCGAATGAACAGGAAGGCTGAATGAGTCCATTCACACATTTCCTTCTGCGATTCAAAACCTGAAATAGGAGTCCTGAAAAGTTTGATAAACTAATGAGAAGAACAGATGAGTTATGATACGCTGACTCCATGAGAAATATTGACATGAATGTTGCAGCATGTCAACATTCCATTTTGAAAATTATTGCAATGAGGAAAAAAAAAGCTTTCAAGTTATCTTTATTAAAGAGCCATAAGTAAATGGATGTAAAAATAACTGTAAGGTAAATGGAATGATAATAATTCACAGGTTGCAGATTTTCCATGGAGATCTACAATCAGGTGATTGTGACTACTAGGCATCAAAAAATTGAAGATTAAGATGGTTTCTGGTCAACTTGACACAAGCTAGAGTCTTTTGGGAAGAGAGAACCTCATTTCAGAAAATGTTCCCCAACAGACTGGCCTGCAGGCAAGCCTGTGGGACATTTTCTTGATTAGTGACTGGTATGGGAGGACCCAGCTCACTGTGGGCAATAGCGCCTCTGGACAGGTGGTCCTGTACTGTAAGCGGAAGCCACGAGGAACAAGCCAGTAAACAGCATTTCTCCATGGACTCTGATTCAGTTCCTGCCTCCAGATTCCTTGACTTGAGTACTTACTTGCTCTGACTTCTCTCCATGACAAAGTAGGATATAGAAGTGTAAGATGAAATAAACCCTGTCCTCTTCAAGTTGCTTTTTATTTGATTTTACTAATACGGTTAAAATTTGTATTATAAATTTTCTTTGTTCCTGTGAGGTGCGTGCGTATGTTTTTGTCAGTACATATGTGTGCTGATGGGTCTGAACCTATGTGTGTTCATGTGTGTGAGACCAGAGTTCAACATTGGGTCTTTTCCTCAATTCACCTTAGTTTTTGAGACAGGAGCTCACTGAACGTCAAGCTAAAATATTGTGACATTTTATCACAGCAATAGAACACCAAGACAGATGTTAAAGTCAGTTGCATTAGAACAGAAAACATCTGCACACCTCCCATCATAGATGATTTGCACGATTACATTTTTTCAAAGATGTCTTAAAATTGCAAAAAAATATTAAAATACCAAATTAAAATGAAAATCTCACAAATAATTAACATTATTTACTCCTAGTACTCTATCTCTCTTGTGGTGGTATTGTGTTCCCCAAAATATTGTGCACCCTAATAAACTTACCAAGGGTCAGAGAACCGAACAGCCACTAGATACAGAGGCTAGAAAATGGTGGCACTCACACCTTTAATCCTAGCATTCCAGAGGCAGAAATCCCTCTGGATCTCTGTGAGTTCAGGACCACATTGGAAACAGCCAGGCATGGTGACTCATGCCTTTAATCCCAGAAAATGAGCCTTTAATCCCAGGAAGTGATGGCAGAAAGCAGAAAGGTATATAAGGCCTGAAGACCAGAAACTAGAAGCATTTGGCTGGTTAAGCATTCAGGCTTTCGAGCAGCAGTTCAGCTGAGATTCATTTGGATAAGGACTCAGAGGCTTCCAGTCTGAGGAAACAGGATCCGCTGAGGAACTGGCGAGGTGAGGTGGCTGTGGCTTGTTCTGCTTCTCTGATCTTCCAGCATTCACTCCAATAACTGGCCTCAGGTTTGATTTTATTAATAAGAACTTTTAAGATTCCTGCTACACTCTCTCTCCCCCACTCTCTCCCTACCTCTCTCTTTCCCTGCCTCTCTCATTCTGAGAAAGGGTCTCATTATTTAGTCCTAGCTGTCCTGGAACTATTTCTGTAGACCAAGCTGGCCACAAACTCACAGAGAAGCACCTGCCTCTGACTCTTGAGTACTGAAAGCAAAAGTGTGCGTACCAAGATTAATAAAAGTAGAGCTGGGGAGGTGGCTAAGTTGCTAAGGAACTTGCCTTGTAAGTACAAGGACCTGAGTTCAGATCCTCCAGCACCCACATGAGCATGACCGTGTCTGCAATACTAGTTCTGGGAAAGTTGAGACAAGAGGTGTCTTTGACTTATTCATCAAGTGGCATAGAAGAAGCCATTAGCTTCAGGTTCAGTGAGAGATCTTATCTCAGAAACTAAGGTGAAAATAAAGTGAATTTATTGAACTCTGGGATCACACACATGCACACACATAGGTTCATACCCATCAGCACACATATATAGTCACACAAACATACACATATACCACACTTGAAAAAAAGAAAATTTACAGTGAAATTTTAACTGTATTAGTAAAATTAAATAAAATCAGGCAAATGTGTATTTCAGTGTGTAAAATTACTTGAGAATATTTATGAAAAAAATATTTTTTCTCATGCTTTAGCTTTAGTCTCTATAAATACATTTTGTTATGGTTTGAATCTAGAATGTCCCCCACAGTCTTATGTTTTGAATAGTTATTCCCAAGTTGGTAGCTAGTTTAAAAGGCTGTGTAAATTTCTGAAAGTGTGTCCTGGTGGGGGGAAGTAAGGCAGGGTTCAGACTTTGAAGAGATAGCCAAATCCTGCTTCTGTCTGGCTCTTTTATTCCTGGTTGGCTGCCATGTGAGGAGTCTCCACCATAACATCTGGCTACCACACTCTCTGGCTGCCATACACTGAAGTCCGTCTCTACTATGAACCTGTGAGCCAAAATGAAAGCTTCCCTCCCTTGCTTCAGGTATTTGCTCACAGCAACTCAAAGGAAAGCAAAGCACACATTCACACAAGACACACCATCTATCTTTCTCCATCTATCTTTCACACAACACAGGGAAAATGAAACTATAGGAAACAATATGGCAATACCAATACTAAAGAGAATATATAATTCCAGTTTCTGAAATTACAACCACGTCTTCAACAGACTTGAATTCTCATCACACTGAGCAGATCTAGGATAGAAAATAACAATTATTTTAGCTATCACTTTGATGAATAAAACTTCAGTCTCATTCATTCATTTTTTTTACCTTCTTGTTTATTCAATTTTTAATTCAGCTATGCACCAAGTGTTTAAGTCTGTATGATAAACTGAAAGCTATTCCAGGTTTGAGATACAACTAAGGGAATATCAGCTCCTACAATGAGATCAAAGCATGGTGAAAAGAGTTTAAGTTATATGCAGAAAACATAACTTTCAAGTTCACAAACTTTAGCACTATGGTGAAAAAGTATGATGGGCCAGAGCAACCTATAACAGGAATGTCTGAATCAATCTTCAGTCTGCAGGACAGACTGTGGTTAGAGGAGTGATGTTTGAACCGAGATTTGAGTGACATCCAGGGCTCCAACGGAGGAAGCAGAACCAAGACCACAGACACAAATGATTTAGAAATGTGGGTTTTGTTGGTTATGCAAGAGTTGCACATAGGAAAAGGGAGACAGATTAGCTGTGAGTCATGAACGGGAGACTACTCATAATTCGTAGCCCCCACTCTTAATAGCTTCCCTCTCATGTGTAAGAACAACTCAGGACACTCCCTACCCCAACACTTCGAGGAACAGATTGGAGATCACAGGGAAGGGAGGCCTTTGAATTCACCAGCAAACCAACCTCAAAGGACAGCGAATGATAAGATGGCTTTGAAAAGTGATTCAGGTTACATACATGTTAAAAAATGGGAACAAAACCATGAAATTATGTAAAATACACATTTGAGAATATAGTCATTATTTTCAAGCACAGGGCCTCCTTGACTTATTAGACAGTTACATCCTAATAAAACTACCTTAAATTGAAAATACTATGAGTCAGAAATGCAATCAACACACCTAACTACCAAACAGCTCTTTCTAGTCCACCATGACCAGGCTTGGCACCAGTATGTTAGTTTGCAGTTAGGCAAAATCACCTACCACAAGCCTGTCCTGTAGTAAAGCAATTATTGAACATTGTTGCAGCATGAAGACAGGTGCATTTTGGTGAGACTCCTACAGAAAGAATATTGCTTGGACACAGTCTTGAAGTAAAAAAAAACCAAACAAACAAAAACAAAAAACATTGAAAATGGGGAGCTGTCTCTACAGCTAAAGCTTCATATATACTTCAAGTGTACATTTACATGTAAATTCAACCTATTTAATGGAAAATCAGTTTGTATATGAATCTGTGTGAAATGTGTATTTTAAAACCAAGGACAATCACAATGATAAAAGCTAGACATATGGAGACATTTTGAATCTTAGAGTTTGTTGTGGTGATATATTGTGTACCCTAATAAACTTGCTTGAGGATCAAAGGACAGAGCCAGCCACTAGATCAGACATAGAGGTCAGGCAGTGGTGGCACACACCCTTAATCTTATCGCTAGGGAGGCAGAGATCCATTTGGATCTCTGTGAGTTCAAGGCCACACTGGAAACAGAGCCTGGCAGTGGTGGCACACACCTTTAATCCCAGTACCGGGAAGTACACATGCCTTTAATCCCAGAAAGTGATGTCTGCTCAGAGAAAGGTATATAAGGTGTGAGGAAACAGGAATCCACTCTCTTTAGATTTCATAGAGGTAAGAACTAGTGGCTGGCTGCTCTGCTTCTCTGATCTTTCAGCTTTCACCCTGATACCTGGCTTTGGGTTTTTTTTTTTTTTATTAAAAGACCATCTAAGATTCGAACAACAGCTTGTAAACTGTAAAGTGCTTCAAATTATATTTTAACAAATTTAATCAATTTTACTATTAAAAGTATTAGGAAATGAAAAAAACACCGCACACACAAATTAACCAGATCCAAAGTCTGTACAGTTAGAATAGACTTCTAAAATTGTGGAGTTTTGCAATGGATTTGCCCATTTGTTGCTTGGCAGTTTTATTTCCTTGGTATTTAGTTTTAGGAACTCTTTGTAAATTCTGCTGTTGTGTTTGTTCATTTAAGACAAGGTCTCTCTATGTAACGCTTTTTTTTTTTTCATGAAACTCACTATTTAGACCAAGCTGGCCTCAAACTCACAGAGATACACCTGCCTGTGCCTACCAAGAGCTGGGATAAAAGGCATGCACCCCCCACACCCTGTGTAAATTCTGGATGTTGACCCCTATCTGAAGAGTAGCTGGAAGACTCCATTCAGTGGAGTGCCTATTTACTCTGCTGAATTTCTCCTTCGCTGTACTTTCTATTTTCACGCAGTCCATCTATGGACACTAGGGTTAGGCTCTGTGCTTTTGGTGTATTGTTCAAAACATTCTTGCCTACCCCAGTTTCTTGAAGGGTATATTCTCTTCTAGCATAAATTTTGTATGTGCTTTTCAAAGCAGAATGTAGAGAATGTAGGTCATAACATCTGGCCGGTTTCTCTCTGTCTACACAGCAACAGCTGCCTCCCAGTTTAGAGACAAGGCCACCTCAGGAGTCGAGCGACAAGCTACTCTCCAGCAGTTGCCTCTTGGAAATATAGTGAAGTAAGAAATAATGGGTAGAGATAGAAAAAGACTCTCATGATTTGCTCAAGCGTGCTTTTCCAGCAGTAAGCTGTGACTGAGGATGGCGGGAAAGCAGCCACTGACCGGAAGCCGGGCCAGCAGCTGTGAGATATGGAGTTGCTGTTTTGGAGCAAAGTCATCAAGCAAGGATGACTGTAGCAGGTATTGATGCAAACAACCATGAATGTCCCCAAGAGTCTTGTGGGATAATATAAGTAAATAATGATAACTAATACAATGATACCAGCTGCCGTGTAATCAGACAACTACAATACACTAGGACTAAGTCGTGGGATGGGACTCTGCTTGGGAATACTTAGTGTTTTCATCTGTGACAGCGACAGCAGTGATCAGCCCTATGAACAAAGCACAGGTCATCATCTTATACAGAGACTAAAATGTCCTCAGCAGTGTCACGATAATCCATTGTATCAATGGACCCTGGATGTTAGGTTGTTTCTGATCTTGGGAATACAGTGCTTGAAAAAGCCCCCCTCTGCACACTCTATTTCCTACATATGTGACTTCATTGCTTGCATCCACATTTACAAGTAGACATGTTACTCATTGTATTTTTAATTTCTAAAGAAAGTGGTCCTCTACATACAGTGAACAAATTAACATTTTTATAAGCAATGCATGACAGTTTCTGTGGTATCTCCCAAGTTTTTCAGTATGGTAAAATAGCAATGTTGGTGCCTGCCATGTCATAATAATAATAATTCTAAATGGTCTATACCCATTAAATTACTTTATTCCCCCCCACACACACACCAAGAAATCTGAGGAATAGGTACCATGTAAACTTGTTTTCATCATTGCTTTATGGATGAAGAAACTGAGGCAAATAAATAGCAACAGAATTGTCTCTGGTGACAGAGACAGATGGCTAAGATGGGAAAGTCACGTGCTGCCCAACTATATGAGCCTAATCATCTGAGCTGGATCCCCTGAACCTACACAAAGGTAGAAGGACAGAACCAACCCCACAGAGTTGCCCTCTGACCTCTGCGTGTGTAACACAGAACATACAAGCACACATGCTGATCACAATAACATTTTAGAAAACAAGTTTGTCTCGGGTGAGGCAATAGGTTGATCTAGCAGGCTTCAAACTCCAGGTAGGGTGCTTGGAAATCTATTATCCTGCTCAGTGATTCTCCAAACTGGTGGGTGAAAAGGATGCGCCATGTAGTGTTCATTTGCTTCCATTGTATGAAGAATGACCTTCATGTGAGAGTTTATATTTCTTTTTCTGTGAATTGGGCCATTGCCTTTTTTCATCCATTTTTCTAGTGGGTTGCTTATCTTTTTGATATGACTCTTTAGACTTGACATATGAACTTTATTCATATGTTTTTGTTTTGGTCTTTTCACTAAGCAATACATTATTATTATTATTATTATTATTATTATTATTATTATTATTATTATTGCATGGTCATACTTTTTAATATTGAGTTTTGTGGCTTTGGGTTTTTATATCATACTTTATAAAATATTCCCTCTGAGTTATTATTTTTTTTAATTCTCCAGTGTTATTCTAGTTACTTTAAAAAGTTTCTACATTTTACTCTTTGGTTTAACTGTCACTTTTTTGACATGGTAGATACATGTGATCTTTACAGTGTCCTGTGTTTGAGTATTACTGTCCTCTCAATTAATCTTTCTCAACTCCCTGTAAGCACCCAAAGAAGCCAGAACTAGGTACCTATCCAATTAAAGCAGCAAGTGCAGCTGGGAATATTTTGTACTAGGATTTAATCTAGTTTACGTGGAACTATGTATTTCATGCACCAGTCAGGGCCACCAAGAGACCACCACCCCGATATCCTTTGGATCTGATAGAATGGCAACTAATGTCTACCATGTTTCCTGAGAGGTTAATTTGTTTTAGGTATACTATATTGGTGTAGATATAGCTTCAGAGGTTGTCATTTGGCCCTGAAACTGTGTAATGGTTCTCCATGTATGTTGAGCTCACATGAACATTGTGGAACAACCACACCTGTTCTTTCCAATTGAACCTTAAGATACTTGGAAAGATGTACTCTGTTCGTTCATTGGCCTCTTGAGCCAGACTTGAGCCAAGACCCCACTTACTGCTTGGCACCATGAGCTCTAGTCATTGACAATGCTTTGATTGAGACTTGATGAGACTTGATGAGAGATGGATCCTGGACTAAATAAGACTTAGATCTGATTGTTCTTGGAATGCCTGAGTGCTTCTATTTCCCCAGAGTAAGTGGCTGTAGATTTATTCAGAAGACTGTGCATATCTACCTGCTGTGGTAGTAGTACACCCCTGTGTCTTCAGAGGAACCTAGTCTGTGACATGGCTTAGTTGATAAAGTGCTTTGCTGAGAGATATTTGGTTACACTGTGTAAAGATATGTCACTGTGATTAGTTCAATAAAAAGCTGAATGGCCAATAGCTAGACAGGATTTTCAGGGCAGAGAAGACTCTGGGAAGAAGCTGAGTGGAGAAACAGAAAGTGGCCAGTCAGACAGAGAGGAAGCTGCATAAGCAGTACAGAGTAAAGGTAATAAAGCCACAAGACAAAAAGTAGACTGATAAAAAATGGGTTAATTTAAGTTGTAAGAGAGAGTTAGTAACAAGCCTAAGCTATAGGCAGAACTTTAATAATTAACAATAAGTCTCTGTGTCATGATTTGGGAGCTGGCAGGAGGGACAGAAAAATCTGCCTACAGGCTTGCCTTGCAAGCATCAGAACCTGAGTTTCCCCATAACCCATTCATTTTAAAAATGGGTATGGCTATGCCAGCTTATAAACCCACTGTTGGGAGGTGGAAACAAGGAGATCCCTGGGGCTTTCTGAGCAGCCAGCCTAACCTACTTAGTGAGTTACAAGCCTGTGAGAGACTCTGACTCAAAAAAAGAAAAGAAAAAAAAAAGTTATGCACAGAGAGATAGAGACAAGAGACACTGCATCTAATGCTGCATACACCATGAACTTAGGTCATGGGACGGAAGCGAGCTGGTTCTAACCAGAAAGCTTCTTTCCTCCTAGTGCTAGAAGTTGCTACGCAGGCTGTTAAGGAAGAAAGTCTTCAGCAGTCTTACCCGACTGTGCACGCTTTGAGCTACAAGAATGACCAACTTGGCAGATATGCCCACGGTGAATCAGTGTCGCCAATGTTAGGGAGGGTAACCAGCTAATTTCTGATTTGAGTTAAGGCACCCACAGGATGGAACTCATGCCTCGTACTATAAAGCTCACGGAGAACTCATGACTGGGAAGTCACGGAGAACTCATGACTGGGAAGTCATCGACCCTAGAAGACAATCCACTGCAATTACTTTATTAGATGCACATAGTATCAGAAAGCATTACCTCTATATCCACAGACTGGGGTAGCTTTCATCAGAGAAGTGCGTGTGTGTGTGTGTGTGTGTGTGTGTGTGTGTGTGTGTGTGTGTGTATACACATATGTGAGGGCACACACACACACGGGGAAGTCAGAGGACAACCTGTGACAGTCCTTTCTTTCCTTCCACCCTTTCCTGAGACGGATCAAGTCAACTAGTGTACCTACACTGAGTCATCTCACTGGCCCTGGTTGTAAGTGTTTTATTAGGAGACTTTGTTTGAAGAATGGGTGAAGAGGGGAGGTAGGTTCAGGAAGGGAGAGAAGTGTTGTGAGGTTGTGCCCAGGGTCCCGGAGTTCCAACTGGCATACCCCAAACAGCTGTTTTGGAGGCTTCCTTGATAGTTTTATGAGTAAAGGAAGTTATGATGATGTGGTAAGAGCTGCATTCAGAATTAGGGTTAAGTCCTGCATACTCTAGAACAGTTGCTATATCATAACCAAGACATTTGATTTCATTCCTCATTTGATTTCCAACTTTTAAAATTAAGAATAGTTAAGATTCTGGGGACGTAGCTAAGGAGTAAAGCATTTACCTAGCACATGAGGGAACTGCAGTTACATTAGAATCTGTTAGGTCCTTAGCATGACAAGAAAAAAAATATCTGGACATATAAAAGCACTTTGTAAATTTTGTGTATGTAATGGGGGGGTGGGTAAGAGTGGAGGTCAAAGGTCAACTTCAGGTGTCCTTCCTTGGGAACCATCACCTCATTTCTTGAGACAGATCTCTCACTGAGACATGGGGCTCACCATGCCCGGCATTTTCATACTAATTCAGTTCCTCATGCTTGCACAGCAAGTGCTTTACTAACTGAGATATCCCCCTGTCCCAGCACTTCGTAAATCTAAGAATCACTTTGACCAGCCATGGAGTTCCTGTTGTAAATACTACAGAGTAGTTCAAATTAAAGGCAAAATATTCCTAACCCACGGCATTGGGTACACTGAAGTGGCATTGATTTCCTCTAAAATTCCTGGGATTTGTGTGTGTGTGTGTGTGTGTGTGTGTGTGTGTGTGTGTGTGTGTGTGTGTGTGTGTGATGTTTCAAACTAAATAAATGTTGGCCAATGGATTATGTAAGTATTCTATCATTTAAAGGGGTACCCATTTCTAGTTTCATACTGTGAAAAGTTAAAAAAAAATATACTATCACAGCAGAGTGTGACCTTCAACTTCTGATCCCTGTGTCTCCACCCTCTAAGCGTGGCCCTGTGTGCTACCACACCTGGTTTGTACAAAGGAGGCAAACTGGTTTTTCTAAACCGCTCCACACTGCAATTCTACCCTGAGGTGATAGTTGTGTAAATTTAACATTTCGGAGGATCCAAAGTAAATGTACAATTATACAGAATGCTGGGCAAGAAAAACGATCCTTTATTTCAACGTAAAGTTTGAATTAAAAGAAAAGTGTCCTTTCTTCAGAGATCTGTGCTGCAATAAAGAGCTGAACCCCTCCCCACACACACACACACACACACACACACACACACACACACTATAATTATCTTCACTCCTAAAGAAAGCGCATAAGGTGTGTTTACTGCTTGCCTGTCTGCTTCTGTCCCTAGCCTGGCCCATTCTTCCTTCCTTCGGGTCTGTTATTGTTTTGTTTTGTCTTGCCTTTATGTTGGCGTGTTGTTGTTTGGGGTTTGTTGTTGTTTGTTTGTTTGTTTGATTGTTTGTTTGTTTTTGAGACAGCCTTGCTTGTAGCTCAGCCTGGCCTCAAATTCTCAATCCTCCTGCCTTCGGCCCCAGCCTGCTATTACAGACACACACGACCATGTCTACAACATGTAGAACTTTCAGAGAATAAGCAACATTAAAATACCCTTTCCTAAGGAAAATTCTCATATTCCTCGCTGCTCTTTACCTTCCCTCTGCTTCTTCCAAACACAACTTATCATGTCGCATGTATGTTAGGCATAATAAGAGAATGAATTATTATTACTCTTGTCACGGTGGATCACTAAAGATTTTGGTAATTTTGAACAGTTCTTTGCTTGGAGTAGAAAGAAGTCCTTGAAAGTTACCACCTTGCTAAAGAAGTGGCACTTTGAAAGGATTCTCCTATTGGTGAAATTATTAAGGCAACTCCACATAGTTAAAAGGGAGGTTTATTTTGTGGGGTAACTTACAAGTGAAGGGATAGGTTACAGGGTCTAGGAAAGGTATAGCGCAGTCCAGCGGTGTTCTCTGGTGAACTCTGCTCGGTCCACCTCCAGCGTCCAGGGTCCAGGCACCAAGAGAGCTCCCCCATCCGGATCTCGGGTCTTCAGGGTCCTCTTTAGGCTCCGCCTTGTAGATGTGACAGTTACCGAAGCCTCAAAGGGGATGGTATTTCCAGTCAAAGCTGGAACGGCTACCCACTACATTCTCCTGCTTTTATCAGGATGAGGTTGGAGAGATGGCTCCCCGGGTCAGAGCACTTGCTGCAAGAACATGAGGGCATAAGTTCAAATCCCCAGCACTCATGGGCTGGCCGCCAGCCTAGCTCCAGGTTCCGTGAGATCCCTGTAAGAGAATGCAGAGCAGGCTATCCGACATCCTCCTCCTCTGGCCTCCACTACACACATGGACGTTCAACACATGCACACGGACATGCACACATGGACAGAGGCTGTATAAATAGTTTAAAATGAAGTTTAAAATAGAAAATAGTTAAGCATGAGAGCAATCTCTGTTTGCACAGCATCCCCTTCACCTAAATGTTCCACATGGTTTGAAACTATGTGCATGTTTTAGACCTGGGAATCCTCTGCTTCATTCAACAAGCATCAGGCAGTGGGAATGGAAGAAAAGAAAAATGTGTATCAAATTGAATTATCCAGTTGGCTGTTCTCCTTAATTCAGTCATTGGTGTGACTGCCAAATCCGTCTTCTTGGCTGGCATCCCACACATTCATAATAGAAGCCAAATGCCAAGAGTGTTAATAAAGGTGAGTCGAATGCAGAGCAGCAAACTGGCAAGCTGTGCTCATCCACTCCTACAGCCAGGATCCCAGAGGCAGCCGGGGCCCACACTGAGATCATGTGTATTTAAACCAACGATCTCATGGAGAGCACTGTGTATTAGACTTACAGGAAAGAATGTGTGCAGGACCACATGTTTGTAGAAAAAAAATTGAAATTTCAAATTATTTATTGTTGACTTGTACTTCAGAAGAGCACAGATTTTGGAACATTGAAATACTATTTACATTTCCCCCCCTCCTTTTAGTTCCTTGTGAGAATTGCTTGGTTTGCATCCCAGAGCCCAGGTCTGTATTGATATGTGTGCCCTGAACTTGCCTCCAGTCTGGTTCTCAGCGGGTCCAGCACCCATGTGTCACACAGGATGTTAGGGCTATGTACCTGTAGAGTAAATTGAGGAAACTCTAGATACTAGGAGGGTGATCATCCCAGACATAGCATTCTCCCAAGAGAAGAAGGGAAGGGAGGGAGAGAAGGGAAGAGAGGGAGGGAAACATGGCTCACATTTGTCGGCACTTAAGCCATTTGCTAAGTAACCATAGAGAAATTCACCAAAGCCAGATTCCATTACTGCACTCAGAAACCTTTGTGCAGGGTTCATCACTCCTTAGTCTCCACGTCCTGGAAGCAAGCCCCGTGAGTAAGAATGTACAAATGTCTCCAAGAACCATAGGAAAGTTGAAATCACATCTGCCGGGAAACCTAGGAATGACTGGTCCGGGCATTCTATATTCTATATATTCATTCTATAGTGTGATCATTCATTGCAGGGAACCAAGATGAACATCTTCACCATCTGCCAGAATTGCCCATTAGAAATAACAAAAGGGATGATTAGTTAATCATATATAGCTAAGTTTTTTTTTTCAATTGCTTTCTGGATCTTTCTGTAGCTAAGATTTACTGAACACTGAAATGCCTTCATGATTAGAGGTGACTCAATCGTCTCTGCATTCATTAATTAGAAACTGGATTTCTCCCCCAGAGAATTCCAACCTCCAAAAAGACAGATCTCATTTCTCTAGCCAAAGCTGGCCTCATCTCATCTCTGTACACTCTGGTCTAGACTATGACCTACAAGCCAAAGTTGTCTTACTCCAGCATCCCATAGAGGAAACACATAACCATATTTGAAATGCCACTGATTAGCTTTGACGCTTTACCTGAGAAGTGCAAAAATCCTTTAGTGGGATACAAGATGTATTTTTCTAGTACTTCTATATAAATAAAGGAAGCCTTATGTCAACTTGAGATCTAGTAAGTAAAGGAAGAAAGCAGAGCACATTGGGCTTTCAGCTGTCACAGATAAGACTACCATGGGCTCTGAAGTCAGTCTGCATATGTTTCCCAACTTTGTGTTGAACATAAGTTGACAGCCTGCCCCTTTCAAGATAACGATGGTAATCTAGAAAAATGAAAGTCAGAACTAATAAACAAGACAGCCTAGTCTTCCTATGGTCCAGTGAAGCAAATGGCACAAAATAGAACATCCTCTGGTGGATGGAGTTTCAGGGAAGCCCACAGAAGGTGGTGAGGAGAAAGCTGTCCCAGAAGGCACAGAGCAGCTTTTAGAACACAGCGATTTCTACAAAATCATGTCGCAAGTTCCTGAAGTGGTCAGGTGCCCTGGTTTCTGCCCTATCCTGTGTTCTCTGTGTCACCTTCATTCTAACAGCCCGGAGTCCCGTACCCCAACAGCTCGTGTCCCCAGGATGTTCTCAGTAAACTTTTTTAATTGTTTTCAAAAAACTGAGCTCTTGATTAACATTGGTGACCTGGTGATGCAGTGAGCTCTCCATATGTAACCTACTCACAATTTAAAGTCAACTGGTTTCTGATTTGGAACTAGCAGGTTGGATGTGGGGCTATTCTAGCCCATCAGATGTTCTCAGTCTTTCAATCCTCCTACATTGTGACCTCAATCACCAGCACGGTCTTTATGCTTATTTCCAACCATATACCACACAGAGAGATAATAGAAGCCTGACATTGACTGACATTGGGAATGTTGCAGTGACCCAAATAGAACCAAGTCCCTGCCCCCTCCCCCCTCTGCAGTGAGGGAAGAGGAGATGGGGGCAATAAGGAAACCAAAATATATCACATACCAAATGGTAAATTCTCTGATTTAAAGTGGGAGGGGAGAAGCATGCTGCTGGAGATGGTTGCGGTTTTAGTCATGATAGTCACAGGAGACTGAGGAGGTGATATAAAAGATTTGAAGGAGGTGAGGGAGGACCAGTAGGGAAGACTTACAGAAAGGCACCCAGCTGGTACACAGCTCGAAGGCTGGAGCCAGCCTTGTCTTTCCAAGGACTACCCAAGTGATCTGTGCAGCCAGATAGTTAATAAGGAATGTTGGCTGAAAGGACAGCAGGTAGATAAGATAAAAAGTGATAACGAGGATGGCCTTGAAGACATTCTGAGTGACAAAAGTAACAACCTGATCATCCCCTTCCTCCTCCTGAATCTTGAAAACTCCAAATACTTCTTCAGGACTCTCCCCTAACAGGCCACTAGGACTTCCCATCTTCCTATCCTTTATTTGGACAACAGCCAGAGAATTCTATGTACACATCCAGAAATCTCCCCTAGCTGGACCCTCTTCCCATTTAAGGCAACGTATTTCTTGGTTCCCTCTATAGCAGCGATGTTGAGTTTTTACAAGCATTGTATTATTTGCTCTCGGTTGCTATGGAGATATAAGCTTATGAAGAAGTGTTTGCTGTTGATTTTTCAGCCAGTTAGTTCAAGGGCAGACGAAAGGCATGGGAGAATTTACAACGAGAGATCAGCATTTTTCTATCATGTCACTAAGAGTGTCAACCCGAGACAACAGCCCGGGGAAGATGAGACACACAAGCTATGAAGGCACAGTACAATCGCCCTGAAGCTGTGACAGGGTGCCCCGAAGTTCACAGTCATTATGTTTGTCGCTGCACTGAATAAATCCACGCTTCCCAGACAATAGTTATATTTAGTAGTCAAGACTTACTGCTCTGCTCAACGTGGTGGCATACCTGTTGTCCTAACTTGGAGGCCTGAGGCAGGAGGATCATTACCAGATCTTGTCTCATTGAATAAATAAAATAAAAAGACTCATTACGCCGGGCGGTGGTGGCACACGCCTTTAATCTCAGCACTCAGGAGGCAGAGGAGGCGGATCTCTGTGAGTTCAAGGCCAGCCTGGTCTACAGAAGGAGATCCAGGAAAGACACCAAAGTCACACAGAGAAACCCTGTCTCGAAAAACCAAAAAAAAGAAAAAAAAAAAATTAAAATTAAAAAAAGAGCTCGGCCGGGCGGTGGTGGTGCACGCCTTTAATCCCAGCACTCGGGAGGCAGAGGCAGGCGGATCTCTGTGAGTTCGAGGCCAGCCTGGGCTACCAAGTGAGTTCCAGGAAAGGCGCAAAGCTACACGGAGAAACCCTGTGTCGAAAAAAAAAAAAAAGGGGGGGGGGGGGCTCATTGCTTTTCAAACCACTTTGACCTGTTATATGCCATATTTTACCACATCCAGATAACATCACAGTATCAAAGTGTGACCAACCTTTTGATATTACAACACAGTGTTGTTACCTACAAAGTTGATACTTGAGAACCACACAATCAAGTCGCTAGATACTCAAAACAAAACCTCATTATGATCTAAGTACAGTTATGACTTTGTATTGAGCCATGTTCATAGTCATTCTCAGCTGTAGGTTGCATATGCCTATAGGAAGGAGCCTTAGAATACTTTGGGTCACACATTGAATGTAGGAGATGAACAGTAATGATTTATAGGTTCTGGATTATAAACCTACTTTACTGTCTTTATAATCACAAACAGTTCATAAAATTTGTCCATACTAAGGGCTAGTACGTAGAACACTTTCTTCTGTTCCAGATACTGTGTGAAGCATGCATTAACTCTTCATATGTGCTAACTTATTGAAACACCGTCTGAGGTATCATTATGACACTTTCCAGATGAAAACAGTGGTGTCTGGATGTTTAAGAAATGTCCTCAGGGCTCCTAAGCACTGTACCGTGTCTCTGTGTATAGTTTAAGGCACATTTTCACCTATTTTGCAGAGGGAGGCTTGGAGAGCACTAGGTAAATACAGCCAAGCACTGAGATACAACAAGCAGATGGATGTCATTAGCACTATCGTGAGATCATGATGGATTTCTCTGCTGGGTGAGGGATATGTTCTCCTCAGAGAGCTGGCGATAACTGCAAAGCTGTAGGAAATCTTGGCCTGTTTATAGGCTGCCACTTGGCTTGAAAGCTTTGTAAAATTAGACACAGACATATTATTTCAGTTTTTCCATTGCTGAGTCCAGTATCAACCAAGAAGCTCAGAATTTTGCGCCTAAGGGGAAAAAAATCATGGAAATAAACGAAATGGACTGAGATGTTCCCGATTTCACAGCTGGAGTGTGTGGTAAGACCCCTCTACGACTCAGCTTTCTGCCTTACTCAGGATGTAAATGGTTCTTGACCATTCTCTCCTCATTCACAGTAGACATAGAGAACTGATAGTGAGACTACAGACACGCTCCGCGTGAGAGACCCTGTTCAGCTCAAAGGCACTTTGCTAGCCTTGTGGCCTGGTTACTCAGGAGCACACAGAGGTGTCAGGCAGGGCTGTCCAGATGGACCACCATGTCCACAGCATCTCCATTTACAGACTCAACCAAGCGTGGGTTAAAATTACTCAGAAAAAGTGCTGAGTAAGTGTAAACACTTGTCCTTGCATTATTACCTAAACCATAATTTGCACTGCATTCGGAATCACAGGTAACCTAGAGATAATGTTGCACCTGGCTGATGCTCACAGTTTGTTCACAAATGTTACACCCTTTTCTATAAGGGACTCGAGCATCTCAGAATCCAAACTCCTGGAGATTTTGACACAAGGTCATTGACTCTTTATCTCTGACTATTTCCTTGCTCTTTTATTTGCTGAAATCTACTTAAATCCATTATATTTACAGAAAACTGAATTTTCCATATGTGACTTTGTAGCATTCTAGAAAGTTCTGTATTACTTATTTGTGATTTTTGTAAATTCAGTGAAGTTTTTTCATTGGTATAGATTGTTATTTCAGAAATTTCTTCTATATTGAGGACATTTTATATATAATATATTTGTATATATGTGGATATGTATAATATACACCTATTCTAAAAATTTTTATTCTTTTACATTTTTTGATATTCCATGTTTCTTTTAATGTCCTCTATTTATATTTTGTGTGTGTGTGTGTGTGTGTGTGTGTGTGTGTGTGTGTGTGTGTGTGTGTATGTGTGTTTAAGCCAGGCACGGTGGTGCACGCCATTAATCCTAGCACTCAAGAGGCAGAGGCAGACAGATTTCTGAGTTCGAGGTTAGCCTGGTCTATAGAATGACTTCCAGGGCAGCCAGTACTGTTACACAGAGAAACCCTTCTCAAAAAAAGGCAAAAATTAATAGATAGATAGAAGATAGATAGATAGATAGATAGATAGATAGATAGATAGATAGATAGA
>CABHPR010149163.1:0-42500 GCA_902168415.1 Peromyscus melanophrys | reverse complement strand
TCTAGTCATCTTTTAAACTTAGAAGTCAAAACTGAGCTCCTAAAAATTCTTCTATCTTTAGATGGTGCCAACTTTAAAAACCTTGGTGTTGTCTTGACTTTTCTTGCTCCTTCATTCTTCCCACTAATTCCTCCCTGAATCCTGGGCATTTTCTTGGTAAATCATGAAGAATATGTCCCTTCTCCTTTCTTCTGTGGAGGTCTCTGAGGTCTGGTGTTAAATCTGCCTTTAGCTCTCCCAGTGGGGGCAATCTGTTATCAACACAACTGATGAACTGAACCTGGTGTAAGTGAACTCAGAGTGCCCCTCTCTTCCCCCAGAAGTTCCACATCTGGCCCTAGATTGAATTGGAAGAACGGTGGACTGCACCACAAAATGAGGGCCTCACTTCTCAGAACTTGCCTCCTGCTCCTCTACTCCCACTCTTTCTACACTGCACTCCGTCTTCTTTGCTTACCTGGGACACTGCCAGGGACACGCTGGCTTCGGTCATTGCTCCTGCCATCTCATCTGCCTACAATAGCCAGAAATCAGCTTCATGCTTCCTTCCCTCCATTCTTCAAGTCTTCACTCAAAGAAGTGAAGTCTTCATTCAGATTGAGGCTTACCCCCCTTCTAATGTTGCCATCTATTTCCACACTCACTACCCAATCCCTGATTTCTGTCATGTTCCCATCTGCTGCCATGGGACTTGGTACCCACATCTGCATATATTCTTCAATAAAAAAAGCTATAGATTCTATCTCTAGTACTACGTAAAAATATGCACAGGGTGGTACCTGCCTGTAAACATAGTACTTGGAATATGGAAGCAGGAGGTTCAAGGTCATCACTGGTGACATAGAACAGTGCCAGGTACATATTATGCAACCAAATAAATATCTCCAAATAGAATATAAACATCTTTAGACCGAGTAGTGTAGTAGAAAATATAGACTTTGAGTTAGCAGACTGGAGTCCAACTACTGGCTCTGCACTTTCCAACTGGGTAAGCTGGGTACATTACTACCTATTCTGAGACCTTGATATCCCCAACTGTAAAAAGACGAACAATAGTGCTATTTTGAGAACTACATGTGAAGCACCAGTGTGGTACAAGTTTTGTAGGTATAGATATTATATCTGTAATATAATATAATATATATTTTTGAAGCAGGATCTCATTGTGTATCATAGACCTTGCTAAAAGAAATTATAATCCTCCTGCCTCACCCCTCTGAATGCTGAGATTGCAGGTGTATTATGTGCCTACTTATAATACAATATTTTTAGGTGAAACAGTTTTTTAAGACATATAATGCTGTACTTATTTTTCAAACAAGTTTCTACAAGTCAGTGTAGTTTGAGTACTCAAAATGACTCCCACTTTGGCACATTCAGCTGTCACTCAGACCAGCAAAACTCAGCAACAGTATTGACTCTTCCAGAGTATTCCAGATTCCCCAGAGAGCCTGGGCAGTTCAAAGATCTCCTAGAAAATGACAATAGCCAGAAAACACAACTGTGTAAGAGTAGAGTTACTTGAGTCATGAATACCTGCTGTTGGAATTCCTGGCCACTCCCCCAGCTACATGGCGGCACATGCACTGTTCAGATGCTTGGTCACTCCAGGGCTTTGTGTCCTACATAATTCATGCACTGCATGATCTTGTAACTTGTGCACAGCGTGATCACACAATCTATGCGCATACATGGTGTAGATATATAAGCCCATATGCACATGTGCAGGGGAATGCATAAAAAGTGGGTCACAGACTCCTCCTCCTTCTTCTTCTCCCTCCCTCCTCTCTGCACATGTCTTCCACAGGCCTGATCACATTCTTTCCTGTCCCTCCCTTCTCCTCATAAAACTCTTATAGTGGGTTTTGCCATGCCTCGTGGCTTTTCTCGTGTGGTAACAGTGCCACTTAATGAATAACATTGCACCACCACATTAAAACCACACCTGCAGCAACAAACTAGTGATGTATTTATCTAATTATTCTTCATCAATAAAAAATCGGGAGTCAGATATCAGGGTAAGAATCTGAAAGATCAGAGAACCATCAGAGCAGCCACCAGTGACCTCCTATCTCTTCCATTCCTCCATCCAAAAGGGATCCTCTCTCAGCCCCTCCTTACTACTTTCTGTCTCCTATCTGTCCATAGTCCTCCAAACCTCTATGGTTAATTTTGGTCAGTTAGTGGCTAGCTCTGCCCTCTGACTCAAAGGAAGCTTTATTGTCAGAACGAAATCAAAATATCATGTAACAAACTGGTGTCATTAATAGTTTGGAGCCTAAGAAACAGAGGCAACAGGGCCACTTCTTGGAAGCAAGTTGTGTAATGTTGACAGATAACAGAGAAAGCCGGAAGAAAAGTGTGTTCAACTTTGCTTTTTAGCTTTATTTCGAGAAGGGACTTTAGGCCAAGACATCTAGGACAAACTTTAGTAGTAGCTAGGGAAAAGTAAGACATGTGGTGTTGCAAGAGATCAAAGTGGAGAGCACCCAGGGACTGTTCTCCTTAGATTTCTGATCCACTGCTCATTATTTTAAAGTTGTTTAAAGAATTATTTCTTTTTATTTCACATGTCTGAGCATTTTGCTTGTATGTATGTAGGTGCACCAACTGTACAATACTGACCAGTGAGACCAGAAGAGGATGTCAGATCCCCCAAACTGTAGTTATAGACTGTTGTGAGCCAACATATGGATGCTGGGAACCACAGCATGCTCTTAGCTACTGAGCCATCTCTCCAGCCCAGTTGCTAATTATTTTTTAATTGGACTGAGATCTATTAGGCAAGGAGTAGAGGATGACAGCAGAATTGCTAAAGCTATATATAGTAGCAATGTCCTAAATTGCAAGTCAAGAGAGCTCAGCTTTAAATCATACGTTCAGTCGATTAGAGGGTATAACAGAAGCCCATGAAAGTAGTGAAGTATGTAGTTTTTCAAAAGTCACTTAGGTTGCCTTCTAAATATTTATGTTCACACTCCTGATTAGCGCAGCTCTCAACCTTGGCCAGAGAATCTTCTTTTTGCAATGGACAGAAATTAATACAGAAACTTATAATTAGCCGAAGTGCCGAGAATAAGAGACTGTCAAGTTCTCAGCCATAAACAGGACATCTATATTGACCCCTTCCAAAAGGCTCAGAGAACATCCCAGAAGATGGGGCACAAAGAATGTAAGTACCTCAGGATGGGGAGGAGTGTTGTGACGTACTGTCTTCTGGGCATGGCATAGCTATTGTACTCATGAGCCCATGGCAGCTGTGGTTACCTACATAAGACCAGCTCAAAGGTTGGGCCCATTAGAGGCTCAGGGAGCTCCTCTAGGAGTTATTGGCAGTTAATGGCTGCTGGGGCAAGAGAACATTTTTCTTTAGTGTTTTAGCCACTGGTAAGTTGTCTACACTCCAGTAAATAACCTCACACCCACACCCATTCGGTGCAAAGAAACCTAATTAAACTTACACACACGAAGACATGAATTAGAGGTGGATATGTTGGGAAGACGAAGGAGTCTGGAGGAGTAGAAGGGGATTAAAAGAAGGGAACAGGAATAAATATGACCAAGTACGTTATATACATGTATGAAATTATCAAAAATAAAAATTTCAATATAAAACAAACGAAGTCAATTTACTTTCATCTAGTGGGCAAATTATTAAATGTATTTTTTTTACATTTCTAATCTGAACTTTATCAATTAATAACTCCATTTTTTTTGGTTTTTTGGTTTTTTTCTGGCAGCCACTAAATAAATGCAATGTTGTTGTCAAACTGGAATAAAAAAAAAAAAAAAAAAAAAAAAAAAAAAAAACATTTGACACAGACTTACGTGAGCTGCTAAAAAAGCTGGTATCTTCTCCTGACCTGTCAAAGACAGACCCTTAGCTCCTGCCTGGTGAAACGTGGAGAAGACTTGGCTGACTTTGTGTAGAGCAGGAGTACAGTGAGCACACCATGAGGGTGACTTTGGTCTGTATGTGAGAGAAGTTTGTGTTCAGAGAGGGTTCAAAGGCCACGACAGCAGTTCTCACTGGAGAACTGAGGTTAGCTCAAAAGGCTGACTGAAATGAAAGTGATGTTGTCAAATGGATGTGGAGAGTAAAGATGCCGAGGGAGTACTGAGCGCCTGTCCTAGGGAAAGCAGCTGAAAAGAAAAGCCCAGGTGTTTGCCCCGTGAGAAAAGGAGATGCAGGAACCTTGTGTCTCCAGGACACAGAAAAACAGTGCTTCAGAGCGGGGTGGGAAAGGCTGAATGTTTACCGAGATCTGAGTCAGAGGACTCCTCAGCTGCATTATTCTTTTTAACCCTCACACCGGCTTCTAAGTCTGCACACTCTGCACCAGACATATCACATCTGCTGCAAGTAGACACAAACCATCTCGCTCTCAAGCAGGGGTTCTCAACTTGTGGGTCCCATATCAGGTATCCAGCATATCGGGTTTTTATATGACGATTCATACCAGTAGCAAAGCTACAGTTATGAAGTAGCAACGAAATAATTTTATGGTTGGGGGGTCACCACACCTTGAGGAACTGTATTAAAGAGTCACAGCATTGGGAAGGTCAAGAAGAAGCACTGAGGGTTGAAAGCTTGTGTGTGTACATTGAAAGTTGTCTCTCCTGTGTAGCCAGATTCCTCTCCCTGAGCTCTAGACAACGGCTTTGCTCTAGATTGATTTTTCACTGTTTGTGGAAGTTTAGAGCCATCCAGACTCCTGGACGGGGGATGAGGCTCTGTGGGTAGAGTGTCTGCCTGGCATTCACGAAGCTTTGGCTTAGATCCCTAGTACAGAACAGAACAGGGCGTGGTGGCACAAACCTTTCATTCTGGCGCTGGGGAGGTGGAGGCAGGAAGATCAGGAGTTCAAGGTTAGCCTTTGCTGCCTAGGAAGTTTGAGCTAGTCTACAGTACATGTGAGACCCTGTCTCAGAAGAGAGAAGAGAAAGAGATAAACTGTCCTCAGAGGAAAGCTATTTACCCAAAGGGCGGAGGTGCAGAACCCACTTCCTGAGATCACAGGTCACTTTGTGAGCTGAAAGAACGTCAGGATTGGGAGTGCAGCTCAGCAGGAGAGCACCTGCCCTGGGTTCAATCCCTAGCAGGCAAGCCAGAGAAGAAGGGGAAGTGAGGGGGAGAAGGGAGAGGAAAGGATGGACAGAGGAGGAGGAAGAGAAAAGGAAAGGACAGAGTGTGAAGCCTGTAAATGTCACTTGTGGACCTGTGGTGACCTGGTCTCATAAAAATATAAAATGATACAGCACAAACTTCTCACACAATGTGAGAGCTGTTTGCTGATTTTTGTAAATGGGATACCAGAACTTTCCAATGCCTGTCACACTTTGGAAGTCTGCTATGTCTGAATGAGAAAGTCAATTTGATTACTCCAGTTCCATAAACGTTTTTTTGAATTGGGTGCCTGTGCCTTTAAAAAGCATGCTTACCTTCAAATTAGTTTTGGTTTATGGAGGCCTCAGAAGGAGTGTTCAGGAAGAAAGGAACCCTTTCAGAGAGATCTGGGGAAATATATGAAAAGATTCTTTGAAAGCTACAGCCTTGGAAACTGCCTTCCAAAGAGCTGTTGCTGGCTGCCGTGATCAGTTTGAATGAATTGGATGGCTTTGCTTTATTTTTAGTTTTTAAATAGCTCACTTTTTCCTACTATTATCAAATAAACCAAATATCCTAATCTTTCTGGTGTTCCCTTTACAAGGAAACTAACAGCATCAGAAGCAGCATTCTTTTTCTCTGGCAACTTTCCCAGCAGATTCTGCATGTCCGAGGAGGCTGTGGCTAAAGAGAGCCTGTAGGCACACATTTAAGAAAATAGACATCTAAACCATCACCTTCGTTCAGTGGTAGTACTGTTAAAACTCTGAGCTTTGGGAATAGGGAATGGGAAGGCCTCCTGTTCGCTAAAGAAGTGACTGCCCGAATGACTTTGTTTAGAAAGAGGTGGAGAAAGGGAATCACATTTTCCAACTGTATGTGAGAGTTTAGGCGCCAGACTATTATGTGAAAAGACACAGTAAAGAAACTGCCAGCACGATCGCTCCATGGTATGGTTAAGGGGAAGGTTTATGTTGTAGGTAAAAGAGAAAAATACATCCAGAGGCATCTGGAAGGGTCCAGAGCAGAGAGAAAAAAGGCCGACTCGATATGGCCAGGGCTATCTGTGAGAAAAGGGAAAATAGCAGGACCAGGAGGGAAATGCCTTGCCCTATACAGAGAGCAAATGGATATCTGGAAGGAGGGAAGTGTGGGGAGGAGAAGGGCCAGGTGGCTGAAGAGGGGTCTTTAAAGTGTATAGCAAATATTTGTGAGTAGGGACTGAGGGAGCCTGGGGGCTGGCATGAGCTTTATTTAATACATAATCTCCGGTATATGTCAATGGAACCATATGTCATTTCTGCCAGGGATAAGAGAAATGACTCCTAGTGGCAGATGGGAACTGGTTTCACAAGTCCCTGAGATATGCTGACTTTTGTCTAGAAATCTCCCCATAGTTCAGTGTGAGCTTATTCTAGATATTTGGGCTGCCTGAGACCTGATACCAACATGGTGGATTCTAGCAGAATCCAGCCAGTCCCTCAATTCTCCAAAGTTGTTCATTGCTGATGTTGACTTCTGATAAATAAATAAGCATTACACAAAGTACCTTAAATTCATAAGCAAATTCAGTGCTCACAGCAACCTCTTGAAATGGGTACCATTTCTCCCTTATTTCTACAAGGACAGAGACTGAGTCCAAGAGTTTTGCTTAGACAATGATTGGTCAGTGGTGATGCAAGCTTAGAGTCTGGCACTGTTATACCTGCACATGCAAAAATACAGCTCGCATTTCAAAGGGAATAAGAGATCATTCATTCTGGAGCCCAAGATAAATGATTATGTGCAGGAACACAGACTCAGATCATCTCAAATATTGAATTTCAACACAGAAAAAGTTCTAAGAAATTTTTGTACTAGCAGAATAACAAAAGCCATAAATAAGGCATTTAAAAAAAATACATTGGTGGAAAGTCAATGTAGCCCCCACGGGTTCATATGTTTAAATGCTTGGTCCCCAGTTTGTGCAACTATTTGGGAAGGATTATAAGGCGTGGCTTTGTTGTATGGGTGTGTCACTGGGGGTGGGATTTGAGGATTCAAAAGCCTACACCATACCCACATTCCCAGTATCCTCTCTCGTCCTCTGGTTTGCAGATCAAGATATGAGCTCTCAGCTGTTCCTGCCACCATGCCTCTGCTCTACTATCATGGACGACCTCTGAAACAGTAAACTTAATGAAATGTTCTCATTTCTAAGTTGGCTTAGTCATGGTTGCTATGAATTATTGTGGGGTGGGGGGACCCTGAGGGTATCTCGAGTGTGCAAGGAAACATGCTGAGCAGATGCAGTGGCAGGCTGGGCAGACGCAAACCATGCGGGCATGGCGGCCGTGGCCAGTAATTCACAACCAAGATGCTGCACCCGAGTGGAGAGTTTATTATAATAGAGAGATGAAGAGAAAGATAGGAAAAAGAGAGAAGAAGAAGAGAGAGAGAGGTCAAGGGTGTGCACTTCATGGGAGGAAAAGCAGAAGAGAGAGGTGGGGGAAGGGGAGGAGTTTTTCCTTAGGATGAGGCTTTTACATCAGGATGCAGGGTGGCGCCACAGGGTGGGATTTCAAGGGACAGGTCAGAATATTAATCATGATGCTTTTGTCACAGCAATAAACAAGTAACTAAGACAGTTGGGTAGGCTGATTACAACCAAGCCAGGAAGTCTCTGCTGTAGGTCCTAGATGTTACCTTGATGACGTTCTTAGCCTTTGAGTTGGGAGAAGCTAAGGGGTCTGTTGATATATTACACCAGAATTTTCCTAATAGTTACCAGGATGTTAGATCCTACCACACCACCACCATAGGTGGTGGACAAACCATGTAAAGGTTTAAAACCAGCCTAAAATAGGATGTTATGGAGGAAGATGCAGAAAGGACATGAGAGCTAGAGGATGGAAAGGAATACTGTAAAACACTGTCTCCTGAACATGACCTTTCTTCTACACATGAACTCAGCACCAATGGCTATCCACCCAGGATCTGCACAAAACTAGGCCCAACAATGTTTCAAGACGGGTGGTGGAGGATCTTACACCCTCTCTAAGGAGTCATAGATAGTAAATGATGATTGAAAAGGTGGGAATCAAGAGTCCTCACGGATGTGCTCATTGGCTCAAGTAAACAGCCTCCCACTCATGCTTCTGCTGGTAACCCTTAAATATAACGGCTGTAGTAACAACAACCAAAAGACGCCAAGATACAAAAGAGAAGAAGTGGGTTAGTGGTAGAAGGGAAGGGGTGAAGGGAAGATAACGGGGTACACTCAAATATATGTTACATATAGATGTGAAATTGCTGGAAAAAAAAACTTTTAAGATCATGATAATGTTGACTCTAAGCAACAGCTCTCCACCACCATTGCTTTTTGTCAGACTTGTAGAATGTTTGGGGGGGGGGTGTTTGTTTTATCCTGGAAACTTCAACTCACACACCCACACGCTTCTCTCAGCTTAGGTTCCTCTACCTAAGCAGGACCCATGGGCTGGAACTCAGCCTGTAGAACTCTGAGCGAAGAGAAACTCCCAGGTGGGAAATGTGTAATTGGAACCTGGGACGTCTAGCCACTGGAAATGAAGGGAAACCATGTTGGGAGTCATACATAACAAGCCACAGATGTGACATCAAGTCTTCGGGGTGATTCATCTGCTGCCACGGCCGGAACCTCAGCCTGGAAGAACTCAGGCTGCGTCAATGTGCTGAAATGAGGACAGCACCCCTTCCTGTTCTTTTTCTCTGGGCTTCGGAAATCTGCCAGAAATGCCTGGGACTAGCCTTAGGAGGTATATTGGCAGCACCCCTCAGAGTCCTTAGCCAAAACCTCCCAACACTGTGGGAATCACTGAGACTCATCTGTTGTACCTTACTCAGAGGTAGTCTTTCCACGGAGATAATTGGTTTAGCACAAAGGAGCTGTTGTGGTTTGGGGCTCACAATTGATTACTAGGTTAAGATAAGTGGTGTTCTCGCCTTCTTTCCCCCTGGAGACCTCAGATAGCCAAGTACTTTTGACCTTGTGCAACTGATAGGGGGAGGAAGGGGGGAGGTAGGACGATGTGAGCATCCATTGTTCCACTTTTCAGCACGTGTTTTCACCCCTCACCTTTACACAAGCCACAGACCTCCCCCCCCCACTGGAGAGCTGAGGACAATGTGATTATCAAAGGCCCTCATAATAAGTGGAAACTCTGTGCCTCGAAGTGTTTAATGACCAAAACTAGCCCAATTAACGACATTCCTCTCCAAAGCATTTTCTCCGTGATTGTTCTTATGTATCTAGTCATAATTATTACAGAAGATATAGAAAATGCCTGTCATCAAAAAATAGGAAATTGGAAATCAGGGACAATTGCCATTAGTAATTTTGTGTACCTCTAAAGCTTTTATTATTTTTTGTTGAATTATCATTTTTAATTTCATACATGTATCATATTACATTTCTCTCCTCCCACCAATCATTCCCAATCCCCTTCACACTCCCTCTCAAATTCATAGCCGCTTTTTCTTTAATTATGTATATATATGTATATATGCACCTACATATAAATACATAAATACAATCCACTGAGTCTGTTTACTGTTGCTCATATGCATATGTATCCAGGGCTGACAACTTGGTGTTAGATATTCCGTTGGTACTGGACAACCAATTAGGGGGCTTATTCCTGGGGAAGACTGATTCTCTTCTCAGCAGTTGTTCAATACCTGGAGCTCTTCATCGACTATTCAAACATAAACATTTAAATACATCTTTTGGGGGGGGGAAATTGGATCAAATTCTACATATGGCCTTGACTTAACAACAGCACATTATGAAAGACTCTCCATAGAAAACGTTACATGTTTTCTTCAGCGGCCGCCCTGTGGACTGCAGAACCTGGGCACCGTCCTGGATCATCAGCTTCCTTGTTACTTTCAGGCACATCTCAACAACTGTCATTCACATGGTATTGAGCATCTGCCAATTGCTTCCTCAAGATAAATTGCCAAAGCTCAAAATAAACATTAATTAAGGCTTATTAATGCCTTTCCCGAGAAAGATGGTATTCATTAACGGTTTCACTAGCGATCTTGAAGGCGCCATGAAGACCTTCCAAAAGAACAGAACAAACTGGAGAGCCCCCACTAATTCCTAAGAGAGCCAGGGTTTCCCTGTCTCACCATAGTCTGACCCCCAATGTACAGACACTGGGACGCTTAATAGTTCACATCAGATGATGTAAACAATTCTCCCTCTGTTGTCTCCATCTCCAGGTTATGAGATGAGACAGTTATTATGCCAGAACAGTGGTGAGCTTAGAGTTGGTCTGAACAACATTGCTGCTATGTGGAACATGAGAAGAAAGAACAGCAAAAGCCAGCATGTGCTGTAAAGGCTGACACATCTGAAGTACAGATTTATATATGAATCTAATACTTATAAGTCGTCTCTTTTTTATTTAAATATTTTTATTTTATAGTTAATTTAATTTTACATATCAGCCACGATTCCCCTGTCCTCCCTCCTCCCACTCCCCAGCCTTCCCCCCAATCCACCCCCATTCCCACCTCCTCCAAGGCAAGGTCTCCCCTGGGGAGTCAGCCCAGCCTGGTACATTCAGTCCAGGCAGGTCCAGTCCCCCCTCCTGAGCAAAGTGTCTCAGCATAGGCCCTAGATTCCAAAACGCCAGCTCATGCACCAAGGACAGGTCCCAGTCCCACTGCCTGGGGGCCTCCTAAACAGTTCAAGCTAATCAACTGTCTCACTTATCTAGAGGGTCTGGTCCAATTTCATGAGGGCTCCTCAGCTATTGGTTCACAGTTTATGTGTTTCCACTAGTTTGGCTATTTGTCCCTGTGATTTTTCCTATCATGGTCTCAATATCTCTTGCCCATATAATCCCTCCTCTCTCTCGCCGATTGAACTCCTGGAGCTCCACCTGGGCTTTGGCCGTGGATCTCTGCATCTGCTTCCATCAGTCACTGCATGAGAGTTCTATCATGACAGTTAGGGTGTTAACTCACAACTCCAGGGCAGCTACCTAGTAAAGAGGACCCTAAGAAAGACACAGGGATTGCCCAATGGACAGAGAAATGGATGAGATCTACATGAGCAAACTGGACATGAGGGGGGGTAATGAAGGGCAAGGGTCGAGGGAAGGAGAGCTTAGGGGAGCAGGAGATCCCAGCCGGATCAGGAACAGAATAGGAGAGCAAAGAAAGAGAGACCATGATAAATGAAGACCCCATGGCAATAGGAAGAAGCAGAGTGCTAGAGAAGTCCCCAGAAATCCACAAAGATACCTCCACTATAGACTACTGGCAATGGTTGAGAGAGTGCCTGAACTGACTTATAAGTCATCTCTTAAGTGCCAGACCCTCTCCAAGTGATTTATAAATCTCAATTTTTGTATTCTCATAATAATTCTATGATAAAGAAGATACTGTTTTTATCTTACTTTTTCCAGAAGAGGCTAAATACTTCGTTAGAGTTAATGAGTCTCTGAGTCTAACCAAAAAGCAGCTTTGCCCACTAGATGTCCCCGATCACACTAAAATTATTCTCAACAATGTCCACACCCAGGAATACTGAATACTCTATTCTCCAGTGAGCAGGAAGCACAATCCCACTGGGAGGGCCACAGAAAACATGAAGAAAACAGAACATTGCCCACAAAAAGCCACTTCATACCCAAAATAACTAAAATAACTTTAGATAACAATGTATTCCCTGTATCCGACTTAGACTTGCTTTCATTTGCCATTAACCAACTCTAGTTATTCCATTTCCTGCAAAGATGCATTTTTTTCCTTCAATAAATAGAATTGGGCAATTAAAAACCTTACAGTTTCCAAGGCACTTTGATATATGTCATACCCTTTAGTCTGCAAAACAACCAGTTTGAAGGTACTGGGCTCAATAAATAGGATCCAAGACCTAAACACAATCACTTATGTGACATCTCCTCTCTACTTTCAACTCCATCCTTACTTGCCTTTGTAAACTTGCAACTGGCATGGAAATCATGCAGAAGTTTACAGGCACATACAGATAGGTCAAAAGACATAGGTAAGTAGGGAGATTGATTGGACAGATTTGATAGAAAATAGACTCACATATAATTACGGTCAGAGAGAATAAGAGTATTCTTTTTTTTTTATTTTGGTTTTTCGAGACAGGGTTTCTCTGTGTAGCTTTGCGCCTTTCCTGGAATTCACTCTGTAGCCCATCCTGGCCTCGAACTCCCAGAGATCCACCTGCCTCTGCCTCTCGAGTGCTGGGATTAAAGGCGTGAGCCACCAACGCCCGGCGAGAATAAGAGTATTCTTAAAAAAAAAAAAAGTACAGTCATGGGTTGGGTAAGGTCAGGTTCCAGGAAACAGGGCAACTCAACTCTCACAGTCAATAGAAACTTATTTTTTAAAATACAGCATAATGGCTCCTGCCTTCAAAATGGAGTCAGGCAGGTTCCTCATTCCCCCTGACTTATGTTTCGCTGTTAGATGTTTGGTAGGGGATGTCTTAATAAAATCTTCAAGCAGCAATGATTCTAGAGTTGTTATCTGATGAGTAATCACGTTAGTGACATATTGAAGGGCACAGAGCCCAATTATGACAATTAGTAGAAATAATATTAGAGGGCCAATGAAGGGGAAGAACAATTTTAGCCATATTGTGTGGTGATATTTTTATCTGTGTACCCCAATAAAGCTCAGCTGAGGATCAGAGGAAAAAGCCAGCCACTATAGTGAACATAGAAGTCAGGCAATGGTAGCACACGCCTTTAATCCTAGCATTTGGGAGGCAGAGATCCATCCGGATCTCTGTGAGTTCAAGGCCACACTGGGAACAGTGTGGTGGCACATGCCTTTAATCCTAGCCCTAACCATAGAGGTCTGGAGGTCTGTGCAGACAGACAGGAAGTGATGTAGCTGGGCAGAGAGAGGAAGTGAGATGGCAGAAGAGAAAGGCATATAGGTGTGGGTATGCAGGAAGCAGGTCTCTTTAGAGGCTGAGGAGTTGGTGAGGTGAGGTTGGCTATGGCTTGTCCTAGTCCTCTGATCTCTCAGTTTTCACCCCAATATCTGGCTCCAGGATTTTTATTAATAAGACCATTTAACAATTCATCTTACAATATTGGCCAGTCAAAATTTGTTTGAGAAATTTTGTCTATTGTTTTATGAAGATTATCAGTTTGGTTGCCAACAGTGTGAGTGAAGTCAGAGATATTAAAACAGCATGTTCCAGTAAATTGCTGACAACTGAGATTATGTTTAAGTAGTAGATAATCTACAGTAGCTCTATTTTGAAGAACAGTTGTTCTCATTTCTTGATTAATTTTTGCTAATATTTTTGCTATAATGTTAGTGGTCTTTGAAATTAGACAGACTGTTTTAGAAACTTCTCTCTGTAGTCTAACGACAGGTCCTGGGACAAGTAACAGAAAGGCTGTGGTAGCAGCAGCTGTAGTGGGATCTGATAGATGTGAGGAATCATCACAGTTTTTAGGAAGAGGTCTTGTAATTCTATTAACAGATTGTAAAGAATTGCTGAGTAAAATAGGTAGAACAGATCCTATCCCACATAAGCCCTTATATCCTTCTGGGAGTGCAGAACAAGTATTATTTTCACAGAAAAAAAAGTCCATCCTAAGGGCAATTGTTTACCAAAGGAGAGCATGTGATAAGAAGTAGAATTACGCCAGGCGGCGGTGGCGCACGCCTTTAATCCCAGCACTCGGGAGGCAGAGCCAGGCGGATCTCTGTGAGTTCGAGGCCAGCCTGGGCTACCAAGTGAGTTCCAGGAAAGGCGCAAAGCTACACAGAGAAACCCTGTCTCGAAAAAACCAAAAAAAAAAAGAAGTAGAATTACAATAAGAAGGGACATTTGTGCAATGAAAACATAAACAGTGGAGGAAAAAGACATTATCAATGGGAACATCAGCCACAGCCTTTAAAACATTAGTAGGGGCATGTTCTGCTTTATCCCCCATTATCATTGTATAATTTTCGTAGGAAATCTCTGTTCTGTTCCATATAAATTTCTTTTTAAGATCCAGGGAATAGAGGGATCTCTTCTGACACAGAGGGAGTGTTCTCATTGGCTTTTTAGTGCTAGATAGACCCAGAGATTATATTCCACATTATTAGTTACAGACAGGGTTACTCTGGGTATGTTAAATTCGATTGAAGTGATTAATGACTCTTCCCTTCCCCTTCTTATTTTAGCACACCTATACTTTCCACCATCAGAACGCTTTAAAGAATATTTGATTATGCTAAAGTCTGTGTTATTATGTTGGGATTGGTCAGTTATATTAGTCCATCCCAAGTGTCCTCCAACCATCTGGCTAAAGGCAATTTGTTCCCCCTTCTTTTGTCCAAACTATGGGCCCTGGTGGATAAAGGCAATCTTTTGCATGGCAAGACAATATCAGGATGTTTCCTATGATAGGGGTGCCTTTTGTTTCCCCTGTCAAGATGCATTTAGGTTCTGTTTACATAGGCTGAGAATAAAACAGCAAAACTGTTAGCCATAGGGCAGTCATGATGCAAATTTCAGCAGCAAGAACACAGTTATGTTAGACAATCAAACCTTAGAATGTTTGAGTTTTAACAATCCTTTTTCAGACAATTTCCACTGCTGGGGGATGGACTCTTCTTCTGTGGGTTCATCAGGTACCTTCTTGAGGTGTCAGTGATGAACCCAGGGAGAAATACCAGGGACTTTAACAGCAGTAGGAGTCCAGAGAATCATAATGTAAGGTCCTTTCCATCTATGTTCAAGCTGGTCAGTTTTCTGTTAAGTTTCTGTCTGGCAGACCTGTTCATTGGTGAGAATGGAGTGTTGAAGTCTCTCACTATTAGTGTGAGAGGTTTGATATGTAATTTATGCTTTAATAATGTTTCTTTTACATATGTGGATGCCCTTGTATTTGGGGCATAAATGTTCAGAATTGAGACTTCATCTTGGTGGATTTTTCCTATGATGAATATGTAAAATCCTTCTTGATCTCTTTTGATTGATTTTAGTTTGAACTCTATTTTGTTAGATATTAGGATACACCGGCTTGTTTCTTAAGTCCATTTGACTGGAAACATTTTTCTCAGCCTTTTACTCTGAGGTAGTGTCTGTCTTTGAAGCTGAGGTGTGTTTCTAGTATGCAGCAGAAGGATGAATCCTGTTTTTGTATCCATTCTGTTAGCCTGTGTCTTTTTATAAGTGAATTGAGTCCATTGATATTCAGGGATATTAATGACCTATCATATTTTGATGGTAGTGTGTGTGTGTGTGTGTGTGTGTGTGTGTGTGTGTGTGTGTGTGTGTTTCCCTTCTTTGGGATTTGCTGGTGTGCAATTATCTATTGCCTGTGTTCTTGTGGTGCATCTAACTTCCTTGGTTTGGATTTTTTCCTTCTAATGCTTTTTGTAGGGCTAGATTTGTGGATAGGTATTGTTTAAATCTGGTTTTGTCATGGAATATCTTGTTCACTTTGTCTATGGTGACTGAAAGTTTTGCTGGGTATAGTAGTCTGGGTTGGCATCTGTGGTCTCTTAGTGTCTTCATAATGTCTGTCAAGGACCTTCTGGCTTTTAGAGTCTCCATTGAGAAGTCCAGTGTTATTCTGATGGGTCTGCCTTTATAAGTTACTTGGTTTTTTTTCCTTTGCAACTTTTAATATTCTTTGTTTATTCTGCATGTTTAGTGGGTTTGATTATTATATGGTAAAGGGACTTTTTTTTGGAGGGGGAGGTCCAGTCTATTTGGTGTTTCATAAGCTTCTTGTATCTTCGTAGGAATTTCCTTCTTTAGGTTGGGAAAGTTTTCTTCTAGGATTTTGTTGAATATATTCTCTGTGCCTTTGAGTTGGTATTCTTCTTCTACCCCTATTATTCTTAGGTTTGGTCTTTTCGTAGTGTACCAGATTTCCTGGACATTTTGTGTTATGACTTTGTTGGCTTTAATGTTTGACTGATAAATCTATTTCCTCTATCATATCTTCAACACCACAGATTCTCTCTTCTATCTCTTTCATTCTGTTGGTTATGCTTGCATCTGTAGTTCCTGTTCGTTTACTCAGATTTTCCATTTCCAGCCTTCCCTCAGTTTGTGTCTTCTTTATCACCTCTATTTCAATTTTCAAGTCTTGAACTGTTTCCTTCACCCATTTGATTGCTTTTTTCTTGGTTTTCTTGGCTTTCTTTAAGGGATTTATTGATTTCTTCCAAATTTTTGCTGGTCTTTTCCTCGATTTCTTTAAGGGAATTTTTCGTTTCCTCTTCAAAGACCTCTATCATCTTATAAAGTTATTTTTAAGGTTGTTTTCTTCTGCTTCTTCTACATTGGGATATTCAGGTCTTGCTTGTAGAACCACTAGGTTCCGGTGGTACCACATTGCTCTTTATGATGTTGAATGTATTCTTGTACTGGCATCTACCCATCTCTTCCTCCAATTGGTGCAAGCAATGTCTGTGTCTCAGGGAGCCACTCTTGGTCCAATCAGTGCTGGTGGTGTTTGTGTCTTAGGGAGCCGCTGGGGTTTCAGGGGGTGGGTGGGTTTGTGGGACAGAGAGGGGTTTGTAGACTGCAGGGTCCAATGGGGGATGGTGGTGGGAAGGCCTGCCCACAAAAGTCTTGCCTGCTGGCCTGCAACTGGGGCTGCAATGGGTGGGGGTTGCAGGGGGCACAGGTTGTGCCTCCAGGTCTAGGGCCTAGAGACTGGGCTGACCGGCTGAGAGAACAATCACTTACCTCTTGGTCCAGTCGGAGTTGGCAGAGTCTATGTCTCAGGGAGTTGCTGAGGTCTTGGAGCAGGGGGAGGTTTGGGGGACAGAGTGGGGCTTGTAGATTACAGGGTCTGGTGAGAGTGGTGGTGTGAAGGCCTGTTCTCAGGAGTCTTGCCTGCTGGCCTGCAACTGGGGCTGCAATCCAAGCTGGTCAGTTTTGAAGCAGTGGATTAATACAGCATCTCTGGGCTGGAATGGGTGATCATGTGGGTGGTACCCAACAGACTGAGCAGCCTGCACCTGATGGAGAATCTTATCCAAAGTTAATTTCAATCCTTTTAAGGACTCAGAGATTGGAGTAGGGCAATCTGATAACAGTCTAGTATGTACCTGAGGGATCATGGGAGGTGGTCACCCATAGACTATTTCATATGGGGTGAATTTTTCTCAGTAGGAGGTACATCAGACTCTGAGAAGAGCACAAGGCTAGGGGTCAACCTAGTTACTGGAAGTTTCAAGAGTGTATTTAGTTAAAAATCTCCTTTAAAGTTCTGTTCACCCTCTCTATATTTCCAATTTACGTTATAAGCCTTAGAGAGCAATTGAGATAACTTGGCTGTGAAGGCCAGGCTATTGTCAGGCCCCAGAGATATGGGAAAGCCAAATCTGGGAATAATTTCCATTATTAATTTCTTAGCTACTATGTGGGCCATTTCCATTTGGGATGGAAAGGCCTCTACCCAGCCTGTGACAGTATCAACAAAGACCAGCAGATATTTGTAGCCATATAGTCCTGGCTTGACTTCAGTGAAGTCCATTTCCCAAAATTCACTAGGTAGTATATCCTGACTACATTGGCCTGGAGGAATTATGTCCTTCTTTGCATCTACCTGGACACAGGTCAGGCAGCGGTCTGAAATGCTCTGAAGTTTTCTTAGTATCCGGGCAGCCAGACATGAAAAGAGATGAGTTCTGGGATTTTCTTATGTAACAAGTACATGGCATGATGCAAAGCAGTTAGCCAGTTTGGGCCTACTACCTTTGGCATCAGATTCTTCTGATAGGTAAGATCCACCATCCATTGTGACTCTCCTGAGCCCCCAAGTCAGAATATGGATCATACTCAGGAACATCTCCATTGAGGCAGAGTGGGGGCTCAGAGATAGCAGGTAGTTCCAAGACAGTCTGGAGTTCAGGTTCCCTGAGAGCAGCTTCTTTGGGCAACTTGAGCTGCATGGTTGTGACCTTGAGTTTGGGGTCTTTTTGTCTTTTTGGTGTCCTGCCCAGTGAATAATGGCCAGTTCAGTTGGTAACCAGATGGCCTTTAGCAACTGGACAATTTATTTTTATTAGTCTTTCTCTCTGGGGTGAGTAAGCCCCTCTGCATATATATCCATGAACATGAATAGTAGCAAAAGTATATCTGCTGTCTAAAAAAATGTTCACCTTTTTTCCTTCAGCTCATCTTAAAGGCTGTGTCAGAGCAATTATTCTGCTGCCTGGGCAGATGTGCCCCTGGGCAAGGCTTGTGCCCAAATGACCTCCTTCTGGCCTGTAACCACTGCTACACCCACATTCCTGGCTCCTTCTTGAGTGAAGCTGCTGCCATCCATACAGAGATCTGCACATCTCTTGGACTCAAAGGAACGTCATTCAGGTATGCTCCCATACCTTGGAAGTCCATGGACAGGCTCCCCAGGGTTGTCATCTGGCAGCAGGGTGGCGGGATTAATGGCCAAGGATTTATCAAAAGTCAGTCTGTCCTTATCTAAAAGGAGGGCTTGGTAAGACAGATGAGCATTGGACATCCACCAGTTGGTGGCATCTCTTAGCAGGACTTCCCATAGTGTATGGAGCTGTTACAGTTAGAATCTGTTCTAATGTGAGCTTGTCAGCTTCTTTTGTAAGATTTGCAGTGGCTGCAATGACCCTTAAACAAGGGGCCCATCCAGAGGCTACAGGATCCAGTCTCTCTGAGATGTAAGTTTTTGTCCTTTTCCAGGAACCCAGGGTCAGAGCCAGGACTCCCTTGACAATGCCCTTTCTTTCATGGGTGTAAAGATGAAAGGGCTTGGAGATATCAGGGAGAGTTAATGCAGGGGCTTATACTGGGGCCTCTTTTAAGTTCTTAAAGGCATATTCATGTTCCTCAGTCCATTCCAAAGGGGTGTTGCCCTAGCTGTAATGGAGTACAAGGGTTTGGCAATTTCAGCAAACCCCAGGTATCCAAAGATGGCAATATCTGACACCTCCCAGAAATTCCCTAACTTGTTTCTTGGATTACCTCAGGGTATTTACTACAGAAGAGACTTAAATCCTGGTTGAGTGCTTTACAGAAGATGGTGGAAGAGTTTTTGAACCCTTGAGGCAGTCCAGGTTAGTTGTCCTGATATCCCAAGTACAGGGTCAGCCCATTCAAATGTAAAGATGGGATGACTTAATCTTGACAGAGGGTTGGAGAAGAATGCATCTTTTTAAGTCCAATACAGTGTGAACTTTATGTTCTGGTGGTAATAACCTAAGGTAAGTATGGAGATTTGGAACAGTTGGGTAAATGGACTCTGTCCTCTTGCTCACTCCCCTCAAGTCTTGTACTGGTCTATAGTCTCAAGTTCCAGACTTCTGGGCAGACAGCAAAGGGATATTCCAGGCTGACGAGCAAGGAATAAGTATGCCTGCTTCAAGGAGGCACCTGATGTGAATCTTAATCCCTGCCTGTAGCTTAAAGTTTCCCTGTGTCCCACCCAGTCCTGCAGCCCCTCCAACCCAATTAAACACACAGAGGCTTATATTACTTACAAACTGTATGGTCTATGGCAGGCCTCTTGCTAGCTAGCTCTTATATCGTAAAGTAACCCATTTCTATAAATCTATACTTTGCCACATGGCTCGTGGCTTAACCAATACCTTTATATCTTGCTTCTCCTGGCAGCTGCTTGCACCCTCTGCCTTGCCTCTCCTTTCTCTTCCTGTCTGTCTGTTTGGATTTCCCACCTGCCTCTAAGCTGCCTTGCCATAGGCCAAACAGCTTTATTTATCAACCAATCAGAGCAACACATATTCACAGCATACAGAAAGACAGCCCCAGCACCTCCCCTGGCTTCTGAACTGATGGGGTACTGCTTGACTGGAATGGGCATCACCCCAGAGTTAGTTGCACTATGATGGGCAGTGCATGTTTTGCAAAGCCAGGAGGATTGTCCTCTGTCCAAACTAGGAATTTCCTGCATCAGCAACTTTTTCTATTCCCCTTCAAGGGGATGGGTTGGATTTTGGAGGAGCAAATATTCCTCACTTATTGGTCAGGTTATACTTAAAGCCTTAGCAGGGCCTCTCAGTTGCAACCTAGGAGAGTCTCCTGAAAATGACATTGTTGCCTGGAGCTTGTTCAAGAGGTCCTGTTCCAGTAAAGTGTTATTCAGGAATAACAATAAAAAGATGAGTCATAGTTCCTTGTCCTAGGTTAACAGTCCAGTCACTGGTTCATTTGTATTCTTTGATACCCCCTGTAGCCCCCTGTACTTCCATTGTTTAGTTGGTAAGGGGTCTCAGGGACTCCTAGAATACCAAGTGAAAAGCCCCTGTGTCCACCAGAAATTTTACAGTTTGGCTCTCTATGGTGAAGATTACCATGGGCTCCTGGAGACCTAGCTGGAAGGAGCCTTGGTCTCGCTAATCCCCCATAACTAGCATTGTCTTGGGTTTGGAGGGGGAGTACCTGTTTCCGGTATGGACATTCATTTTTCCAATGACCTATTTCTTTGCAGCAAGTACATTGGTCCTTTTGTAAAAGGTCTCTTCCTTTTATCATGGTGTGCATGGGGTAGAGTGGCTGGGGCTTGCAGTGCAGTCACAGTGGCACACCCCATCTTCTTTATCAGGAGATCTTCTTTGCTGTCTCTGCTGTCTAACACTTTCTGGGCTATCTCTAATAGCTCTGACCTGTTCTTTCCTGAAAACCCATCCATCTTTTGTATCTTTCTAAGTATGTCCTGGGCCAGCTGAGTAACAAAGGCTAGGTTAATCACTGTAAGATTTGCCAGGTATTCTGAGTCTACAGGAGTGTATAATCAATAGGCATCCAGGAGGCACTCCTGGAAAGCTGAAGGCAATTCTTCTGGGCCCTGTTTCACATCTGTTACCTTAGATTGGTTAGTGGGCTTCCGGGCTTTCATTCCTTCTAGCAGAAACTGGTGGTAGTCACTGAGTGACCTCCTACCTCTCTCTATATTGTAGACCCATTAGGGTCTCCTTCTTGGCAGAGCATAGTCAATCACTTCTGCCCTCTGGTCACCAGCCATTGATGCTTTTCCGGGGAGCGTTTCAGTTGCTTTCATGAGAATCTGTTCCCTTTCTTTGGTAGTGAAGAGGGTGTGGAGAATCTGCGGACAGTTGTCCCACATGGGGAGATGATTGAAAAAGATAGAATCAATTAGAGAAATTAAGGAATCAGTGATAGTGCTGAAAGCGGGGTTCTGGTTCTTCCAGTTTGTAGAGATCTGTGGTGGAGAAAGGGACATACAGGTAATGATTGTCAGGAAATGATCACAGGGGATCGAGGACTGAAGGAGGCGTCACCCCAGAACCAGAATCGGAGGAAATGTTGGGAGGGCCATATGGGACTCCGTGGTGGGTGTGGAGAGGGGGAAAAACAGGGGGAGGTAGAGAAGAACTGGGGGAGGAGGGGGCAAAGGTAGGTGGAGGTAGGGAAGAACTAGATGGTGGGGTAGGGGTAGGTGCAGATGTGGGAGGGGGAGCAGAGTAAGACCTTGGTGGTGGGGACTTGGGTGGCAAAGGTGGAGGTTGAAGTGAGGGGGGAAGATGATAAAGATGGTTATGTGAGGGAGAAGGGGTTCTTCCTCCTGTGAGTCCTGCAGAATGGTCTTCAGAGGGGGCTCATTGGTCTCTGCTACACCACCCTTGAAAGGTCCATCTGTTGACAACCAGGGATTGGCCACTTTGCCCGTTTGTGGACCATACAGACCTTCGGGGGCGGGGGGAGCTGGTGCAGGTTGGAAATTGCTTCAGCCCGAGGCAAGATGTATCCAAATCCATCTGGGTGGCCAGGCACCGAGGGTGACATGAACCACTGCCCAGGCTATCTGAGAGTCAAAAGCATCCTGGGAGTCAACCCAGAATGCGGACCATTCAGTTTCACAGAATGTTTAGAGGTGACTCTTGGTGATAGGATAATCATAACCCTCCTTAACTATGGTGGGGGGTAGGGGAGGTGAAGTTTATCAAAATTCTTTAGAACACAGGTTAGAGGGCTACTAGAATTGCTAGTCTTATTACTCATACTGTCTGTCAGTTCAGTCACCCCAAGTCCAAAGTAAATCAATTAACACAGAAAGTACAAAAGGCAGAAAGAGAACAGTAAAAATGAAGCCAAGACAAGCCAAGACACACAAAGACAAAAGAAACCGGACATAAAAACCAGACTAAGAACCTCAGGTGGGCAGTGCAACATCTTGCTTTTTGCCCTGGATGGGAGAATATTGGGGTCCCATCGAACCCTCCTCATAATCCAGATAGGGAACCCACAAAACAGAACCAGACTGTAATTCACCAGGAGGCCTCAGTAGATGCTTGCTGCTTTTCTCAGCACGAAAGCTCACCCCAATGGTCTGCAAACTGAAGGCAGCCCCAGCAGAATCTTGGAACGTTTCAAGGCATGTGCCTCCTGAGGCAGATCCCCAACCTCCCCACCCCCCTCCCGGAGTTCCAGAGCTCTGGGTTTAGAATTTGGGTGGGTGGTGTGTATCTCCCTGGGGCTCTCAAGAAAATGTTAATCCCAATGGTAAGAAGAAGACCACTACCCCAATTTGAGCCAAATTTGAATCAAGCTTTATGTTTTTTATTGGGGTGCACCCAAGAGCTGGCCACCGACTGCCTCTTAAGTCATGTTGAAGAGAGCAGCCTAGAATCCATCTCTTGAGCCACTTTTAAGGAGTAAAATCACAAGCAGTTTTGCAGAAGGGAGACAGTGGGGTAATCAGGAAATTTTAAAAAAAAATCTTTAAAAAATATTATGTGGTCACCATGTGATTAGGGAAGGGTCAGGGAGGGTCAGTGTATTCTCAAAAACAAATCAAAGTTATAGGTTGGAAAAGGTCAGGTTCCAGGAAACAGAGCTACTCAACTCTCACAGTACCTAGAAACTCACTTTTAAAAATACAGCATAATGACTCCTGCCTTTGAAATGGAGTCAGGGGGGTTCCTCAAAGACCCTGTATTTTTTTTTCTGAATTTTAGTCAGCTTCTTATCTGATGAGCAATAGAATATATTCTTAAATTTCACCATAATCCAAGCTATCTGGCTTCTTGTCTCTCTGCAGTTGATAGGGAAATTAAACCCATTGTTGCATTATTTATTTATTCATCTGCCCACTCACATAAGTGAACCTGTGCAGGCTTCTTCTATGCTGCTTACCAAAACAGCCTTGGGCTCTCTCAGCCTAAACACACACACATGTACATGCATGCACACACATACACACACACACTCCCACCTCCCACACACATCTGTGCACCTACGCACACAACTACCATCTGCAATTCTGCATTCCTCTGGATTCCAGATGACAAAGTATCACCACTCCTGCTTGTGTTCTTTAAACTCATCAAGTGATTGTGTTTTTAAGGATCTGAATGTTGAATCCTCCAAAATTCAGATGTTCAAATCCTAACCTCCACAGTGATGTTCGAAGGTGGGGGTGTTGTGCTTGTACCGCCAGACCCCCAAGCAAAACCACCACAGAGCCAATATCCAATGCAAAACACAAAGGGGTTTTATAGGAAAGGTTTACATGCAGCTTGGGATTGGACGAGGGGGTGAGGGGTGAGATAGTTCTTTGAAGTTACTGGCTGAACTATAAGCATGAGGTTACTGACGGCTAACAGCATTCAGGGTATCTACAGAGACATACATTTTTACTCCCTATGTCCTGCTTTTGTTGAACCCAGGATAGATACATTCAGATTTATTGTTCCAGTCCTGCTCTCCCCTGAGTTCAACTTCTGGTCAGTTGAGCCCATTAATCCCCATATCTTGTTTTGCCAAGCCCAGGATATATAGATTTATTGTTTCAACCTTATCTTACATAAGTTCAACTTCTGGTCAGTTTTAAAACTGCTGGTCAGCAAATACCTTTAGTTCTGGGGTTACAGGTGTATGCCACCATGCCTGGGCTACAAATGCATCTTTGACATTATCATCCATGTGAGCAAACAAAACTTAGCATGTTACTCCCCTTCTCAGTACGTTAGAAGTTGCCCCATTGCAGTGGCCACAAGGTCCAATTGAAGTTCTTTGAGATGACATGTGAAGCCCTCTGGACGTGGCTAATCGCACCTCTGCAGTCTCCCATCATTTGCTGGACTCTAGCTACACAACTACCCTTGGTCCTGGCATGCTTCGAGCTTATTCTGCCTGGGACATTGCTAGTCCCATCATTTCTGACCACTCTCCCAGATGCATGCATGGCTGGCCATCTAACTCTTCATTTTTCAGGATTAACTGGATGTCTTCCTCTGATAGACCTACTCTGTGTGTTCTCTCTATAGGACCCCAAAATCTTCCCCTTGTCCCTGTTTCTGCTCTTTATGTCACTTTCATAGTTTCCACACACCTTGTTTATTTGCACACCAGTTTATTATCTAACTTTCCACTAAAATGTGCTTTGTATGAGAGCAAGGTCTGCTTATCTACATACTGCCTTAACAGTTTCTGTTAGTGATTGGTTGTTTTAAAAATATAAGAGCCGGGCGGTGGTGGCGCACGCCTTTAATCCCAGCACTTGGGAGGCAGAGGCAGGTGGATCTCCGTGAGTTCGAGGCCAGCCTGGTCTCCAAAGCGAGTTCCAGGAAAGGCGCAAAGCTACACAGAGAAACCCTGTCTCGAAAAACCAAAAAAAAAAAAAAAAAAAAGTAATCTACTTTATGGGCTGAGAGGTGGCTCAGAGGTTAAGAGCACAGGCTGCTCTTCCAGAGGTCCTGAGTTCAATTCCCAGCAACCACATGGTGGCTCACAACCATCTGTAATGAGATCTGGTGCCCTCTTCTGGCCGGTAGACATATATGCAGGCAGAACACTGTATACATAATAAATAAATAAATCTTTTTAAAAAATATATAAGAACAAAAGAAAAGAAATGAATAAATGTCGGAGCAACTGAATGAACAAACCAATGAGCAACTAAGCCTCTAGGCATGAATTCCAGCTTTTGCTTCTGCGCTTTCTTAACTTTGCCGCCACCACAAAACAACACAGACTGGAAGCTTTTTTGTTTGTTTTTCTTGTTTTGTTTTGTTTTGTTTTTCTCAAGACAGGGTTTCTTTGTGTAGCGTTGGAGCCTGTCCTGGAACTCACTCTGTAGACCAAGCCGGCCTCAAACTCACAGAGATCTGCCTCCCGAGTGCTGGGATTAAAAGCGTGTGCCACCACCACCTGGCCAGACTGGGTAGCTTAAGCAGCAGAAAGTTATTAGTCCCAAATTCTGGAGGTTTAAAGTCCTATTTCAAGGTGTCACATGATCAGTTTCTGATGAGGGATCTCTGTGTTCGCAATGCCAAGAATTTATTGATTTGTATAAAGCCATTGAATGCCATCTCAAAGGCCCTACTCTCCAAATTCCATCTAATTCTGACTACCTTTGAAAAGTCTTTCTACAAATACCGTCACTTGAGGGGTGGGGCTTTAATGTATAAATTGAAGGAGTACAGTTCGTTTATCCCATTCTCTTCCCTCTGTGGGCTCAAGAGCGATCATTTCTGTCTTCAATAAAGTACTCACTTCTTCCTTTGGTCCTTGCTACCATCCTGAGTACTTACAATCTTATGCAGCAACTAGTTTCTTACATGGCTGCCTCCACAATCAACATTGTGAAGTCCCTGAGGACCGTGCCATCTCTCCATTGTGTTACATCTGGTACCATGACTGGCAGGTAGAGAGAATTCCAGAACTATACATTGATTGAATAAAAAAAAAAAAATCTTCAATGAATTCCAGCACCTAAGAAGGCACTAAAATACGACCCAGGCAGCTAATATTCATATTATAAAGCATATAAGAACTACTCAGAGGAGATTAATATTTAAACTGTCCTATAAAGTCTGCTTATAGTTCACTATCATGCATCAAGTTGTGATATGATTTCTAAGACAATTTATATTGTTGATGTAGGGCTATGATATTAAATCATCACGGACTGAGTTACCTATATAATAGAATTTTACTTTCTCACAATTCTGGAAGGTACTTTTAGATAAGCTGTTGGCAGGGTTGGTGCTTCCTGAGGGCTATAAAGCAAGAAACTGTTTCAGATCTGTCTCATCGGATTATACGTGGCCATCTACTGCTTTATTGTCCGTCATTTCCTGCCCCCGTAATCATCTATGTCTAACTTCTCTCTGTAAGACAGTAGTTGTCCTGGATTGGGACCTCCATAATGAGCTCATGGTCACTTATTACTCCTGTGAAGATCATGTATCTAAATACAGTCACAGACTGGCATCCTGTGGATTAAGGACTTTAACGTAGGAAATCAGATAGAGACTGTATTCAGTCCATAGCACAATGTTTGTTGTGAAGATGAGAAAAATAAAAGGCAAGGGATATAAGCAGTCACAAGAAAGCAAGGAAGGAAGAAACATGGGAAAACCAGAGTCAAGGACAGAACATACTTGCAGTAGTGAAATACAAAAAAAAAAAAAAAAAAAATGCAAGCGGGGAAAAAAAAACAAAGTAGAAGAAGACTAAACAAAGGGCAGAATAAACTCATGTTAATGAACAGGGGCTTTGGTAAATGCTTGGGTATATTTAGAACAGCCAATTTAAAGAAGTAGGAAAGGCTATAATACATTTTGTAAAGCGTAGTCCTTCAATTGTGGCCACATGGTTTTCCAGATTGCTTCTTAGAAGGGAAGCCTCTAGGCACATGATAAACTTTAATGACTTAAGAAGACACAGTTTCCATTGGTTCTGGTGGCTTCTGACTGATGGCTTATATTGCAGAGTGAGCTACCCCCCACAGAGGAGAAACTGAAGATGATATACTAGGAAGTTTGAAAAATTAATAAAGGAGCAGGAATTCTTTTTCATTCAATTTTTGTTCTTCCTCCCACGTTTTCCTCTTTGCCACCCATCTTCTAGGGTATTCAGTTGGCTCTCCAGGAAGAGTGACTCCCTATGTGTAAGGAACCCCAGGGGAAGGGATGGAGGTGGCTTAGGGGTACACTAAGAGGAAAGACTGGCTTCGAAGGTGACTCATACTTCCTAGATTGTTGCCAGTAATGATTTTACTTGGCAGAAACCTCTCATCACACTTCATGAATATGCTGGATGTCTGTTAAAATTTAAATTAATATGTTTTTAAACGATGAAGAAGCACACAGCTCATTTAAGCTGCGAGATTTACATCTCATGGTGTTCTTATAGTGACAGAGCAGGAAGATGTGTCCGCTGCTCTTGGTAGGGACCTGCTGTGATTTTGTGATATTATGAGTGCTTGTTTCCTTTGCCTATTTTTGGTTTATAATAATAATTAAAAAAATAATGTTAGTTTTATATTTTAAGGTGATATTTTAAAATCAATCCAGTGTCTAAATTCATGTCTTTTTAACTCTGATTTTCCTCCGTTAGTTGGATTATCTAACACCCCCCCCCATTTGTAATGCGTATCATTTCCTCATAAGAAATTAAGTGTTTGAGTTTTTGTTAATGACATGGATTTTTTAAAAAGCATGTGTGAAAAAGAATAACTAGGAAAGTAATCACCTCCTTTTTTGTTTCATTCCTAAAAACACAGAAAGAAAGTATGAATGGCAGATAGCCAGATAATTATAAGGGCATTTTTCAATTAATAAGAATTGGAATGCTGTCTTAACATCTAAGAAACTCAGACGTGCCTGAATTTCCTGGGTTACGGCTCTTCTCACCATGTGCCCATCCTAAAGTCAGCATTTCGCTACGTCTCTAAACCGACTCCACCATTCTGTGCATTTCTAAGTAACACCAAGAACTCCTAAGGAGTTTTGGGAGGGATGAGGGCAAGGCACATAAATCACATCACGCATCACCCAGGAGAGTTTAAGAAAAGTTAAACTCCCTGGTCACCCCCAAGCTCCTTACTCTCTTCTGCCCATCGAAAAAGAAAATCTTTTCTGCGGTGATAGAATTAAACCTATCACATTTGACTAACTCAGGTCTAACTGGAATGACTTGAGTTCCTCAGCGACCAGAAAGAAAGTCAAACAGAGCCAACAGTCTCTTTCACAAATAAGTCCCATCGAAACTGCAACAAAAACAGGCAACAACAACTGGCTAATGACTGTCTTTTTTCTCAATCAAGTCTGACCCTGGAGTCTATATAAAAATGAATAGGGAAGGCACCAAAATGAAGTAAAAATATTTGCTATAAAAATGTGTGTGTGTGTGTGTGTGTGTGTGTGTGTGTGTGTGTGTGTGTGTGTGTGTTTGTAGGTGTGGGTGGGTAGGTGGATGAGTACATGTGTGTTTTTGTGTGTATGTATGTAGTATGCATATGTATATGGTGTGTATGTGTGTCTGTCTGTCTGTCTGAGTTTGTATATATGTGTGTGTGTAATAGTGGTTGGTGATGGTGCAATCCTGAAGTTAAGAGAAAATTATTTTCACCAGCTGAATACAGATGCTCATATACTCATAAATATATGTGGACAGAAGCCTGGAAGAGGCAGGGCAAGGACTCTTTCAGCCTGACCTTAGGCTGCCCTTGTCCTGAACTTTGGAGCTGGCGACTCTGGAGCTCCAAGTGATGAGTCCAGGGGCTTTCTAAGCTAAGCCGCCTCTGCGTGGAAATATTCTGCTATACAGCCTCTCAAAATTCAGGAGTTTTGTAAGTAGGGGAGATTTTAGATACTTCTGCCATGAGAGACAATGAACATGCTTTCTTGACAATATAACTATTTCCCCATGTATACGTACATCAAAATATGCCACAGAACTTAACACAGAGGTTACATAATACACTACAGTGTTTTTTAAAAGTACGTTGCAATAGTGTTTCTTAGAACACAGGAAACCCTCCAAAACAATTATTTTTTAAAAGAAAACCTAAAAACCAAATCCTATACTGCTGTATAACTCATTTGGCGGATCAAGATGAAGTTTGGTTAGAAAGACAGAGACAGTTTCCTCTCATCTGTGACCATTCTAGGCCTAAGCAGCATCTAAAACTATGTAGAGCAAAAGGGTAAAAAGATTTACCTTGATGGCTGTCAGGAATCCAAATTTGAGCTTTTTTCCAGCTGTTTACGCCATCCCTCGGCAACCATTTAGTAATTGCCCAGTTACTGTTTCCAAGCATGTGGGCCGTGGCTTGTAAAGTCAGGGTGGCAAGGGAGGAAAACCCAGCCTGCAAAGTTTCCATCAAATATGTCTGAACTGCAGACAGGGAGTGAGTCACCCTGACTCTCCTTGGTTGTTGAAGTTATACGGAAATTTTCTTCCTCACCTTGGCACTGCTACCAACTCCGATGACTGCTTCCAGTCTTTGGGTGCTCTGTGCTGCCTCCCCCAAACTGGTCCTTGAGACACAAGATAGCTTTTTTCTCCTACCTTCACTCTTGCTATTTTCAAAGTATATGCTTTCAAAATATGTGCTTGCAGTTATCTCTGTTGTTCTGATTTTAAAATAAAGACATAATGTTAGATTTTGATACTTAATCTCGTTATTAGCGATTGCGTATCAAAACCAATTCAGCTATGCAGTGTGAATTGTCTGCTTGGCTGCTCCAAACAGTCTTGATGAGTACAACCATCCTGCCATGTTCCCTAAACAACTCTTTCCTATTCCTTCCCTAAGTGTAGCATCTTGGCCTCACAGACTTCTCTGTGAATCTCAAGCAACCGTCATCCATTCTGACCTGGGGCATGGGGATAACAACCAGAGAAATTAGTTTCTTAAGGATGTATGTATTTCCAAAGGCCACAAAGAATGAAAATTAATGTGGCAAATCTGTCTTATATGGGAACAGTTAAGAGTTCAGAGGAAAAAGCTTTCAGGACAGTGGAATTAAGCTGCTTGTTTGGACAATCCCCACACTTGGCAGAGGGATCTGCACACTGGACCATAGTCCACTGTTTTCTGAGCATTGCTTAGGGCAACTGTACCGTCTCTCGGGGTTGTGTAGGAAAACTAGACTGTGTAAATGCCTTGTGTGTGCATATAACAGCCAATGGCATCTGAACAAGGCCCATGGAACAGTTAACAGTACTGTGTCATTTCTTGGGCTTGGTACTTTCCTATAGGCACAGAAGATGTGGACACTGGGAAAGCTGGGCAAAGGACAACCTGGGCTTTCCAACTATTGTTTTTATTAACTTCGTGTCAACCTATAACAGTTTTAATACATTTCGAAAATTCCAGAAGACACTTAAAAATCTTCCCAGAAGTGTGTACATCACACTAAAGAAATAATATTAAAATGCAACTTGCCTCACTTCCAGTATATTTTTATGTCCCTAAGTACTACGGCTGTTATACTTTATTGAAAATAAATGTTTTCATATCATGAATTCTGATCACGGTTTTCCCTCCCCCTAATCCCTCCCAGATCCTCTCACCTTCCCACACTGGCCATTTAGATCCCCTAGTGCCAGAATACAAAAGATTAAATAAACACTAAAAGAAGCAATGGACGCAATGAAATCTTGAATAGGCTAGACATGGCCTGAGGGACTGAAAGAGGCAGGTGGCCCCAGACAGGAAGGGGCAGTGAAGAGGACAGCATGGAGTCTTTGGATGGATTTCCTCACATCAAAGCCATCAACTGAAGATTTGAGTCTAAATTGTTCTTGAGTTATGAAAGTTCGGTTTAAACATTGTGAAAGGTTGGAGGCAGAACTCAAGGGGACAGCTGATGGAATCCTGGCAGAACAGCATGTTTCCTGAGCTGTGGTCCAGATCATCTGAAGCATTTATCTAAACTGACTGCCATGTCCAGTTTGCCTGAGCCACTGTGCCCAATCCAGGGTAAATTTTTGGTTTTGTTTTTAATATGCTCGAGTAATATGCTCAAGTAACAGGATTAGTCGCACCATGATGTGTTCGATCACAGAATGTGGAAGATCAAATTATCCTTAGAATTGAAGGATATACCAGTGAATAAGGATTGTCTTCGACGGTGGCCAGAGTGAAAGCTCAGGGCAACCACAAACAGGATGGAGGATGCTTTTCATGTTTCTGACTCATCCTGCAGGAAATAAGAGAGTCAGACTTCCATATCGGAGGCAACAAGCAACAGACACGGTCCACAGACCTGCTGACACTGTGCCTCATTCAAGCAGAAGCAATTTCCTAGTTACTTCTGGGAACTTCATATGTCACCAAGAGTACAAAACGCTACCTTGTGGCACCCCGTTTGTATCTAGTAACTCATTCCCCTGTGATGTAGACACTAAGCAACCCCACCTTTTGTGGAAAAGAGAACATTCAGTTGTAGAATGCACAAAGTCTGCATGGGACACACCAGCAGGGAGATGGAATTTAACCCCACTGTACTGTCTACAACTTAAGAATGAAATCACAACCTCTAGATCACCAGTTCTCAACTGGTGGGTCACCGCGACCCTTTCACAGGGGTCGTCCAAGACCCTCAGAAAACGCAGATATTTACATTACGGTTCACAACTGTAGCAAAACTACAGTTATGAAGTAGCAACAAAAATAGTTGTATGGCTGGAGGTCACCACAACATGAGGAACTGTATTATAGGGTGGGCAACATTAGGAAGGTTGAAAACCACTGCTCTAGACACCACTGTCTTGTGGTACTCAAGTGAGGATGCTGTGCAGATAAGTCTTTAGGAAAGTATCACTAACAAATAGAGCAGGTATCATGTTAAAGAGACAAAGCAGAAGGATTCCCAAAGTCAATAGGCAGATTTCCTTAGCTTTAAGAACAATGAACTAATTGCTCTATAGTCCTTCGTTGCTTCCACAAATTGCTGTTATTGATGGTTCAGCAATGTACTAACTGGCCTCCCCAGACTTCTAAACCTATGAGCCCTAATTTGCACATTAAGGAATCTAAAAATGTCAGAATAAAGGAGTTCCTTTAATCCCACATCCAGTGGCATACTTGACTGGTTGTTATTCCAGCTACATTCATCCTGTGGGTTTGGGATGAGTCTAAATTGCCCTGATTCTCTGTCATTGAAGGGCTGATGTTTATCCAAATCCTAGTCCCCTGATTGAGGGAGTGATTGTGGTCCACCAGGGACACAGTGTAAAAAGGAAGTCGTTTCCTCCAAGAGCCTTGTTTGTGTTTTTGACAACTGTTTTAGTTTATAACCTATTTCCACCCCCATCCCCTGCCCTCCAAAAGTAAACAGACCACAAGTCGTGGTGCTGTGGGGGTGTGGATGGAAGAGGAGGGAGGAAAGAGCTTTCCCCGGAGCAAGAGGGTTTTCTAACGAACTAAAATTTAATTTGCAAACAAACTCAAGTGCCCAAATCAGATGGAGTCGACATGAAGATCAGTTCATTTTCTAAGCATAAACATAGTCTCCCAAAACTCCATTTGCTGGTACAAAATGGTCAGACACTAATGGGTACTCACATTAGATTCCAACAACGTTAGTGGCTAAAGATGCACTTCATCATGTGAGCAGGCACACCTCTTTAGCCCACCTGGCCTCATCCGTCTACCCAACCACACATAGCAGGGAGAGTGGTCTCTACTGGACCAGAAGATGGCAGTTATTTCTGATTCTTTGTGGGAACAGACTCTCTTTTTTTTCCTCTATGACACTGAAAACCCTTCCTGGAAGTTTTTTGGTTTTGTTTTTTGTTTTTGTTTTTTTTAGGATACAATTTCACTAAGAAAATACATTTTCAAAACTTGAACTAAGTTTAGAAAATAAGCCAACTTTTAGAGTTTCTCTTCCTTCCCACTCTGTTCCCAAGACCTTAGCTGACTTCTCTGTGTTACAATGATAGTTCATTGTAACAATGATAATTCGTTGTAATTCTTGATTTGGTAAAAGAGGAAGTCACATAAATATCCCTTTTCCATATGCCTGTTTATCAAACTACATATAACCAAAACTACCAGTAACATGTGGTCTGGCCATTCCATTGCAGGCATTTCAGTTAAATACCCATCTATATAAAAAGCCTACCAAGGGTGCTGCAGAGATATCTCAGTGGTTAAGAGTACTGGCTGCTCTTCCAGAGGACCCTGTTCAATGTCCAGCACCTGCCTGGAGGCTCACAACCATCTTTAACTCCAATTCCAAGTGATCTGATGCCTTCTTCTGACCACCACAGGTGCCAGGCATGCAAGTGGTGTACCAATGCATGCAAAAATCTGCAAAATAAAAATTTTAAGCCTTTTGAAGTTTGTTTGATTACATATTTAACTATCAACAGGAAAAAAAAGGAAAGTCACATTGTCTGAGATGACAGAATTCTATTGTATAAAACACCAACTTGTAAAGGCCAATGTATGGAGGACCTGTCCCCAGCACTTGAGCTGGCTTTTGGGAACCTATTCCCCATGCTGGGTTGCCTTGCCCAGCCTTGATGCAGGGGGAGAAGTTTGGTTCTGCCTCAAATGGATGTGCCATGCTTTGTTGACATCCATGGGGGGCCTGCCCCTTTCTGAACAGAGATGAAGGAGGAGTGCATGAGGGGGGGGGTAGATGGGAGGCAGGAGGAGAGGTATAGCTAGAGTTTTTCTGGTCCTTACTGGCCCACAGTCAGGACAAATCTCTCTCACCCACCAGTCCCGCTGCTGCTCAGACCCAAGCAAGTAAACACACAGAGACTTATATTACTTATAAACTATATGGCTATAGCAGGCTTCTTGCTAACTATTCCTATATCTTAAATCAACCCATTTCTATTCATCTATAAGTTGCCACGTGGCTCGTGGCTTACAGGTACCTTACATCTTGCTTTTCATGGTGGTGGCTGGCAGCGTCTCTCTGCCTCAACCTTCCACTTCCCAGAATTCTCCTCTCTCCTTGTCCCACCTATACTTCCTGCCTGGCCACTGGCCAATCAGTGTTTTATTTATTAACCAATCAGAGCAACACATTTAACATACAGAACATCCCACAGCACTTCCCCTTTTCCTTTTTTCAAAAAGGAAGGTTTTAACTTTCACATAGTAAAATTACAGATAACAAAACAACTATCAAACAAGAATTACAGTTACAATATCTAGTCTTTATAATATCTAGCCTATTTGTATTTGGCAAAATTAAAGAAGATATCCTATCTATCCTATATTTGTGAGTCTAAGGTTTCATATCTAACTTACATTTATCATAACTAAAGAAAATTATAACTATCTAGTCTTCAACTACATCAAAGACCTCAGAAGGATATAATATTACCTGAGAAATGGAAGGACACAAGCAACTTTCAGGAGCCTTGCGAGAGTAGACAGAGACAGCTGGCAGCCTGGACAGTCATCCAAAATTTCTTTGTAAAGTTGGGGCATCTGTCTTCAGCCCACAGGCCTAGAGTCTCTCAGTCGCTTCTCTCTGTGTCCTGTAGAATGTCTGGCAGTTTCCTCTGCGAAGCAGGAACCTGAAGGACCATTTCACCAAGCAAAGTTCAGTGGTCACCTTCCTATGGGTCCTGCATGTCCAGTTGATCAAGCAGTCCAGGCAAGAACAGTTTCTTGCCCAAATGGCTATTTTTGCCAAGAAGAAGATAAACTCCATATAGAGTGTCTTCAATGCCCATTCTCCTCTCTGAAGTAAATCGGTGCTGCCAGGAGCAGACATGTGTCATTGTCCAGAAAGTCTAAATGTTTAAAAATATTTTAAATGCCATATTCTGTAGGTCTGAAGATTACCTACCTAACTTAATTATATCTATGTATACCTAGAAAACTTAACTAACATGACTACAAGTGTGGTTATCATAGATGACTAATTATTAATCTATTTCTTAATTATCCATTACAATTTAAATGAGCTACATTAACATAATACTTCAAACAAGAGTAGAAATATACATACAGTATAACGAATTTAACTTTAAATTTATATCAATAGACTAAAATCCATAGCAACATAAAACATTTTTAAACAAGTTGTTAAAAAGTAGGTTCAACTTTCTACCCTTTTATCCTATCCTATCAATATCCTATATATCAAGTGAGCCACCATGTAGGTGATGGGAATTGAACTCAGGACCCTTGGAAGAACAACCAGTGCTCTTAACGGCTGAGCCATCTCTCTAGTCCGCCGAGGGCACACCACTGGCCCATCTTGCCTGCCGCGCCCCACCTGACCCATCTTGAAACACAGACCAAGGAGTCTAATGCATGCATGAGTCAGGGGCTCGTTGGAAAGCCACCGTGGCGCAATGAAGGTGAAGGGCCCCACCCAGGGCCCGAGGTGGGATCCTGAGGCCCCAGCGCACAGGGTCAGCGATGTATGCAGTTTTATCCGGTAAAGCAAATAATTAGAGGTCTTGGGGCCAAAATGATCTCAACCTATTCTCAAACTTTAAATGGGTAAGAAGCCCAGCTAGCTCAGTCGGTAGAGCATGAGACTCTTAATCCCAGGGTCGTGGGTTCGAGCCCCATGTTGGGCGCCAAATGTAGATGTAACAGTCTTATTAAATAAGAAACACAGAACCAAATGCAGAGTTAAAAGCCCAAGAGGTCAGAGCAGTAGCTGAGAGCTGATACTAAAAAACCTTTCTTACCCTTCGCTCCCGCTATCGTCCTTCCCCTCAGAAAGAGACCTACTTCTTGTGTATCTGTTTTTTAATTGACTTTCTATTCTGCCTTCTCATTGGTTATAAACCCAACCACATGACCTCCTTGTCACTGCCTGTCTATACAGACCTCCAGGTCTTCTGTGGTTGGTATTGAGATTAAAGGCGTGTGTCTCCATGCTAGCTGTATCCTTGAACACTCAGAGATCTGTCTGTCATGTGATCGGGATTAAAGGTGTGCGCCACCACCGCCCAGCTTCTGCTATGGCTTGCTATTAGCTCTGACCCCCAGGCAACTTTATTTATTAACATACAAATAAAATCACATTTCAGTACAAATGAAATATCACCATAGAGAGGAGGGAGGGGAAACTTGGTCGGTATGTAAAATAAGTGAATAAATGTAATTAATAATTTAAAAGGTCGATGTATGATCATCTTGGATGCTCAGATTATTCTTTCTCACCACACCCATGCCATGTACTGTGAACGATCAACCACACAGGTCGTGGGTACTGGACGACAAAGCACATGTCATTTATTGAAATGTCACACAGTGGTTGCCCTGCTTGGTCCAGTAATTTCCATTTTCTGATGGAAAGAGCTTTTTTGAATTTCTCCATGTCTTAAATGAGCATGAATTAGTTATATAGTGGACTTTGTTATGAAATTTTGTGCATGTCTACAATGTATTTTGAGCATATTTCCTCCATTACCCTCTCTTGCTCCCTCCTCTTCTGACTGATCTCTTCCTCCTCCCAACCAGTCCCTTTCTATTTTCACGTCTCTTTTTTACTTTTTAAGAAAGGGATTTCTAAATCTTTAAAACATATTTTCCTGAAAATTAGAAATTACCCGGGGGGGGGGGGGGACATTTGTGTCTGAACCACAGTAACATGAATGGACACTTCCCCAAATCCCATATTTAAAAACTACACTTCAAAGGAGAGCCATGCCAAAGGTCATGGGTCAATAGGCTTTAATCATTGTAAACATTGATTGAGAAGATTACATATGAGTTTAATATTTATACATGCAAATGTATAATTAATTTGTTATTAAACACATGACAGATATGTTTATATTGTATAGGTAGTCTTATAATGAATATATACTACTTTTAAAATGAAAATTTCCATTTTTGGTTAGATTGAAAACCATGCTTCATTGAACTCAGAGCTAAAAAGTTTGACCTGATAATTAAATCTGTACCAATATACTCTAGTTTTATTTTAAAATGTACACATACATATTCCTCATTTTAAGGAACTCACCTAGAAGATACACTTCCCAAAACATAAAACTTCATATTTACAATGTTATTCATTGCTGTATCTTAGTAATTATGTTGGGAACAACTTAAACATAATATGTCTATGATCTCAATAGTTTCTGCACATACAGCATATATTCTAAAAGGAGACTACTGTGTTTATAGATCAGATATCTGTGACCACCAACTCAACCAAGTGAGCAGTGCGCTCTCAGTACCAACCACACAAATCAACAGTGTGTGTTTCTGCCAAATATAAAGTACTGAGGACAAATGCTACCAGTGTAATGTCACTGCCCAAAGTGGAGAGCAGGAGACTAATCATGAGGAAATGTCCCACAAATCCTCATGGACAGGAGGCCAGGAGTCTTCAAAACCATCAAGGCTGTTTGTTAAAATGTGAGAAATGAATGCATGTTCCTTTCTTTCTTTCTTTCTTTCTTTCTTTCTTTCTTTCTTTCTTTCTTTCTTTCTTTCTTTCTTTTTTTTTTTCTGAGACAAGTAACCTCAAACAGAAGAGAATGCTTGGTGCAGTGAATGAATCTGCTTCAGATCCTGGACCAGAAAAGAAAATATTATAAAGAATATTATTCAAATGTGAAATTTCGTTGGTCAATAAAGTATATGTCCGTACAGTCTTGACATTAAATTCCTGGTTGATTGTGTTAGTGCCCTTGATCTTAGAAAATACACAGTGAAGGATTGGGAATAAATGGGTCAGATGACTGCAGTGCACTTTCATGAAGCTCTTTTAATACATTTACACAATATGTAATGTATGTACACATATACGATACATATACACATATGTAGTGCAAATGTTCACAATCGCTGAGGCTCTAGTGAAGGTGACACAAGGGTACTTCAGGCTGTTTTTGCAACGTTCCATGTGTTTAATAGTCTTTCTAAATAATAGCTTTACTGCAGCTAACTTCAGTGTTTATATTGTTAGATTTAAAAGGCACAATCTTATTGCAAAATAAAAATGAAATGCTGAAAATTATAGTTGCAATTCCCATTAAGTCCGTGGTCCTTTAAGTCATGACGTTCATTCTTTCAGAATAGTCTTTCTCACAAACTTCTCTTTTCTAGTTTTCTCGACTTTTCCTTTTTTCTCTTTTTCTGGCCGTGCTGGAGCCTGAACCCAGAGCCTTGCACATGCTAGGAAAGCATGCCCCCCATCACAGAGCTATAACCTAGCTTTTCATATTTCTGAGGTTTTTGTCTTGTTTGTTTATGAGACAGGGTCTCACTATGTAGCTTTGGCCGGCCTGGAACTCACTATACAGACCAGGATGGCCTCAAAGTCACAGTGATTCTCCTGCCTCTGCATCCCAAGGGCAGATTAAAGGTGTGCAACACCATGCTGCCCTACATATTTCTTTATAATGAATAATGAGGTACAAAAAGAAGGTAAAAGCCGGGCGGTGGTGGCGCACGCCTTTAATCCCAGCACTCGGGAGGCAGAGGCAGGCGGATCTCTGTGAGTTCGAGGCCAGCCGGGGCTACCAAGTGAGTTCCAGGAAAGGCGCAAAGCTACACAGAGAAACCCTGTCTCGAAAAACCAAAAAAAAAAAGAAGGTAAAGTTTTACATAATCTCTAGGTGAAACAGATTAATTTTTGTCATACTGGCCTTTTTACTTCTATGTCATGCTGTGGAATGTCTTTCTGTATGCTGTGAATATGTGCTGCTCTGATTGATTGATAAGTAAAGCCATTTGGCCTATGGCAAGTCAGGTTATAGCTAGGCGGTAAATTGAGAACAGACAGGAAGAGAAAGAAGAGACACCAGCCTGCCGCCCAAGGAACAACATGCCAACAGACCAGTAAGCCATGGAACATGTGGCAAAACATAGATTAATAGAAATGGGTTAATTTAAGTTATAAGAGCTAGCTAGCAAGAAGCCTGCCATGTGCCATGCAATTGGTAATTAATATAAGTCTCTGAGTCATTATTTTATAAGTGGCTGTGGGACCTTGGGGCCAGGCAAGACTGGAGAAACCTTCTGGTTACAAGGTCAAGTGCTCAACAGTTTAGCCATGACCAGAGACTCTTGTAGGCAAACTGGGTTTCCAGGACTACACACAGTTCAGGTTTGTAAACATCCAGCACTTATCTCCAAACAGAGAGGTATCTAAAGCCCAGGAATTGTCATCTATATTGGAGCCCTGTTGGAAGAGAGGAACTTGGAAGGGATTCTGTCTATACATAGACTATCATCATGTTGGTGGACATACGAAAGGAGTCTCCTGTTTGAGTCTGACCTCTCCACCTCTCCGTAGTTTACAGTGTCATTACATAACTTTTTATACTTGGGCTGGGAAGATGGCTTAGTGTTTAAGAGCACTCCATGCTCTTGAAAAGGACCCAGGATCCTTTCCAAGCACCCACACCAGCAGCTCACAACCACCTGTAACTTCAGCTCTAGGGGACCCAATTCCCTCTTCTGGCCTCCTTGGTCACCAACACACATGTGTGTATATGAGGCAGGGGTGCATGGGGCGGGGTGAATAAAATTACATTCAAAAAGATTTTCTAACAACTGTTTACAGAAATGAAAAAGATAGATTAGAATGAAAATATGCAATATGACTTTAAGGATTAAGGAAAAATAGAAAAATTTATTTTATGATTTTTTTGACAGAAAATTTCATGTTGTCAAATTGCTTTATACATTCGTTCAAATAACAGTTTCAAATGTGGGCAAATATGTCTTCAGTTGCAAAATCTCAGAGACAGGCTGTGTTTTTTCCTGATAAAAGTCAAGGCCAGCAAGGAGTTCCACATCACGGACCCGGGCAATGTGGGCTTTAAACCTCTCTTCCACCCAGAGGTCTTCTGTTTTGTTTTCCTGGAAAATGAAACACAAACCTGTTTTCCACACTCCATCCCTTTTCATTAGCATAAAGATATTGTATTACTTAGGTAACAATCCTTTTGTGATTTTTATTGCCATGACTCTTCATTGATACAACTAAATTTTGTTTAATCAAACAAAAGTACTAAAGAATTACTAGCCACCGTAAACTCATACCCACAGTGTACTTGCTGCAGTCACAAGCTTGTGTGTGTGTGCATACATGGTCATGTGTGTGCATGTGGAGACCAGATGCTGGTACTGTGTTAAACTCCAGGGATCTTCTTGCTTCCACCTTCCCAGGGTTGGGACTGCATGTGTGCAGCACACCATTCAGTTTTTTTATGCAAGTAGTAAGGATCTGAACTCAGGTCCTCATGCTTGCCTGGAAAGCACTTTATCAACTGGGCTATTTCCCTAGCCCCTAGATGCAAATATTTTTAAAGACATGTATTTTAAGTATTGCTGCTTTGTTCCTAGGTTCAGAGCAAACATTACTAACTTACATGAGTCACTGTGAATCTAAACAGTTCTCTACCTGTTACTACATATCAGTATATGGTACACAGCACTGGTTTGGGTTTTTGAACTTACACCAAGGGCACTGTAAGTGCTATCTTCCAGTTATTTTTCATTCAAGGCCAAGTTTATAATCTATCCATCATGATGGATCCAGATCTAGATGGGTCATATTTTTAGCTGAAATCTCTGGTATTTCTTTATCATAACTTAATGCAGCTTCTCAAAATTACCAAGCTGATAGGAATGAGTATTTTCACTATTATAAATAATACTGTGATGAATAACTTGGAATGTTCTCCTTGTGTTTAAGAGCATAGATTTGAGGTTATATAAATGAAATTGTTAGATTATTGAACACGTGTAGTTATAACTCTATAAAATATTAAGCATAACATTCCTTAAAATGTTTATGTCAATTTACGCTCTTGTAGGTAGTGGCAGATGATCCCCATGTCACCATATCTTTATCCAGTTGTGAGTATGAAATAGTGTTTAATTGGTTCAAGTGTCTCATAATTATCATTATAAATGTCTCACCTATATTGCTATATTCCAAATTCTAATTCCCTCTCCTTCCCACCCCCTGTGAATTTGTGTGTGCTTAACATGCTTCAAGGTGCTGGGATTTTTGTTTACATAGTCTTTCATTCAGGGAAACATTAATTTAATGCCAACCGCAGTGTAGAACTTCAACGCTTGTGTCCAGAGTAAAAAACTAGTTACATTGCCGGGCGGTGGTGGCGCACGCCTTTAATCCCAGCACTCGGGAGGCAGAGGCAGGCGGATCTCTGTGAGTTCAAGGCCAGCCTGGGCTACCAAGTGAGTTCCAGGAAAGGCGCAAAGCTACACAGAGAAACCCTGTCTCGAAAAAAACCAAAAAAAAAAAAAAAAAAAAAAAAAAAACTAGTTACATTACCCTAGTGAGTGTCAACTATACACACACACAGACACACATACACAAAGACCTTCAGATATAAATACTTGTTTACATGTGCAGATTCATGTTTGATATTAATTCTATAGCTCACACATCTACAGACAAGCAAAACTCTATCCATACAGCACTGAAACATGTTTGAGATAGACTGCTTTTGTGGCAGCCCAGATGAGCTAGATGTGAGTAATAATTTTCTGGGCCCCAGGTTCTCTCCCAGGCATACTCACAGGACAGCTTTCTATGTTGGTAGGTCGGTGAGGGATGATGAAAGGCAGGACGTCTAGCCACTCAGGGCAGCTGTCGGGTGTGTAGGCATTGTTTTTACAACTTGTCAGCACCACAAAGTAGTGTGTTGGGATAGGAACATCAGTGTCGGCTACATGTCTGAAAACACAAGTGAAGTGATTTGACATCATTACAAATGTCTTTTTTTATATATATATACATAGCTCTAAGGAAATGCCCAGGTGAAGACTTGCCAGAAGGAATAAGTGGAAAGCATGGATTGTATGGGAAGTGTAGTTTTATCAGTCTTCCACTTCGGTGAGCCAGAAATTTCTAGTCCAATGCTAAGTGTGATCATTCTAGCATTATAGCAAAATGCCAGAATACAAGGAAAGACTACACGGAATCCTGCCGTCTGTGTTTCCCAGGTCTGTTGGCCTCATCCTTCACAGGGATATCTTCTAATGAAGTAGGTGCGAAGAACAAAGGATCCCACTCCTGTGCCTGCGCTCTCCACTGTGTGTGTGTGTGTGTGGACTCATCTTCTCCTCTAAGACTCTCATTTAATAACTTTAACATGGAGGTGTCCACAGGGTTTATCTGGGGATAAATCCACATATCTGATGGTGCACAGGTAGCCTTTCCAGTAACAAATGAGAAGGTACATTTCAAAGTTTTGAGTGAAAAATAAAGGTATTAGTAGAGTCCACTAGAAGAAATGTGTGAAGTTGTATAAGCAGCAACATATTACTGATTCAGAGTCAGGCTGTCTGCATTCCCATTCTGGCTTTTCCAACTTATTTGGTGAAGAATCTATTAGACAAGTTACTTCATCTCTCTTCACCCTGGTTTCCTCATTTCCAACTAGGGGCTAAGGGAACCTAACATCGAGCTGTTTTGTAGATAAACCAAGTCTGTGTAAATGCTTGGAGAAGTACCTCCTATGTAGTAAAGAGCTCTCAAAATACTTGTTAGAGTATTTCGATGAGAATATTTGATGTTAGCAAATGATGAGTGGAATCAACTAAACAATAAAACACAAGTCAGGTACAGTGGCACACACCCTATAACCTCAGCACTTGGGAGGCAGAAGCAAGAGGATCAGGGACTCAAGTACATCCTCCGCAACATAGTGAGTTCAAGGCCAGCCTGG